>PVKN010034233.1:0-11869 GCA_004027915.1 Capromys pilorides
TTTTTTTTCCAACTTATCCTATGATTTTAACAAATCCTATGTGCCGTTTCTGTAGCTCTTTATAGTTCACAAAGTACTCTCTACATAATTATCTTTTGTATTCTTCACAATAATCTTATGAAATAATCTATCCTACCTTATGGAAATGATGACAAGTTAAAAAACTCAAAATCTTGTAACTTGAGTTACAGAGCTTAGTGGTACGATAAAATGGAAACAAAATGTAAATGGAGGCCAGCCAGATAGCTCAGTGGATTAAAGAGCCTGCTTAGGTAGATTCACCTAGGGTTCAAACCCCAGACCCACCCTGCTGGCCCTGCCCCTGGGGTGCACTAAGACTTCCATTGAAACTGGGCATGGTGGCCTGTAATCCCAGCGCTTGGGAAGCTGTAAACATGAGGGTCAGTACAAGCGTGATCTATATAGTGAGACCCTATACACCCTGTAGACCCTGTACTAAATACAAAAAAAAAAAAAAGGGGATGAGGGGTTGAAGGGAAGAGAGAGAATTAGGGAGAAAAAGGAGGAATCAAAAAATGTATGTGTATATATATATACATATATATATACATATATATATATACATATACGTATATACATACATACATATATACATATACATATACATATACATATACATATATATATATATATATATATATATATATATATATGGCCTGCTGAAGAGCAAGATCATATACAGCACTGTTATGCAGGGCCTTTCCAGGATGATTTTCCATGACTTATTCATGGATGCCTTCATGAAGGAACACAGTAAGGCCTGAAAGGGATGGTACAGGCCTGGCCATGGCGCTGTCTCCCTTTAAAGTCTCTGATGAATTTGAGACAACCCAAGATCACCCACACAGTGTTTGAGAGAAATGCAATAGAACAGAGAAATCTCCGGACTTTAAAAGCCCTACTAGAAGGAATTGATATACCACTGTCTCAGGACATTCACCACAGAAAGTGGAAACTGGAGGTGCTGGACTGGAGCAATGGACATGAGCACTTCTGGACTGGAGGACCTAAAGCCATGAGTGCTGCCCACACAGCAGCAGACACCAGCAGTGAGGATACAGACAACCCTCTGTTATGTGAGAAAAAACAGACCCTGACAGTATTTGCAAACCTTTATTTGGAATGCGATATTTTATTGTCTGACACCCAACTCCATCCACTTCTTCAAGTGGGTAAAGCAGAGAAAAGCTTTGGTTCAGTTGCACAGTAAGAAAGTGATGATTCACTTCCCCATATATCTTTAAACTCCTGAAGCTTCTGCAAGCTGTGCAACTGGACTCCATCACAGAGCTGGAAGTGTTTGCTAGTTGGAGTCAGAAAACTATGAGAATATTTCTTCCCATGCTCAAGAAGATGAAAAACGTACACACATTTCGCTTCAGTTCCCTGGATCCAGAGCGGCTCACTTTGTCCTCAGAAAACAGGTACCATTCCCACATGTATGCATCTAAATTAAGACAGCTGGAAAGTCTCCATGAGCTTCACATAGATAAAATCTTTTTCCTGCATGGAACCCTGCATAAGATCATCCGGAGTCAGACCCACTTAGAAGTCCTTGCTTTGAGTTCAAGTCCACTAACAGAATCTGACCTGCAGTATCTCTCCCAATGTGAAAGCACAAGGCAGCTCAGATCTCTGACTCTGAGGAGGATTGAAATGGAATCATTCAGTCCTCAGACCCTCCAGGTTCTGCTAAATACACTGGCTGGCAGCCTGGAGACCCTGGCCCTAGAGCACTGTGACCTCTCAGATGCCAAGCTCGTAAACATCTTACCTTCTCTTAGCCACTGCTCCAGGCTGAAAACTTTCAGTTGTTTGGGGAACCCCCTTTCCTTGGGCATCCTACAAGTCCTCCTGCATGCAAGTTCTGGCCTGAGCCAGTTAACCCACGGGCTGTATCCTGCCCCCCAGAGAGCTATGATTCTAAAAGTCTACGATGGAGTTTGCAAACTGGGCAATTTGCCCAAGTTAGTGCTGAATTGGCACTGGTCCTCAGTGACATAAGACCATCTCTTAAGGCCCAGATCTGTACCTACACCTGCAAAGAGTGTTCATTATCCTGATTCTATAGACTGGAGCTCGGTGGGAAATGGGAAGTCACGGAGGAGTTTCGTTTTAGAACTCTACCTTATTTGTTTCATTGCAAGCATTAAAAAGAGTATTAAGCTATTTACTTCCAGATGAGCCTTCCACACATCCTGAATTTACACGTGGGGCTTCCAGCAGAGGAGTGCACCACGTGGGCAGAATCCTCCTCACTGCATTTGTCCTCAGTTGATACCTTTGGGTGATATATATATATATATATATATATATATATATATATATAAATGTATATACACACACACACACAAAATAAATAAATAAATAAATAAAGGTTAGTCCTCAACCTTTTTGCTCTACATCTTTTTTTTTTCCATTGGGACTGGGGTTCGAACTCATGACCTTGCACTTGCCAAGCAGGCACTTGTGCCACGAAGCTATCTCCCCCAGTCCCTTTGCTCTAAATCTTACCATTCTCATTATATCGCAAGTTTATGATGAGTAACAGAATTTAATAGACATGTAATGATGCAAAATACGTGGACATTGGAAAAAAACATGCAAAAATTTATGGAAGAAAACATTAAAATCCCCTTATGGATGTAAAATATCAGTAAATCAGATTTTGACATTGATTATGTAACAATCTTTGGGCTGATACCAAAGTCCACTACAAATCATAGCTTATTATCATAATTATTTCAAGGGCAAACAAGGTTTTTTATGAATTAGTTCCTACCTACTTTTCCTATTTGACCTCTCAATTTGTCATTCATTTCCACATCTTACTGTATACCTTTTCATCTATAATGCATGGTTAACTCTTGTTCAAATATCTTGTGTCAGTTTCCATCTCTTAGTACTTGGTACTATATTCTGGCATACCTGTAATCCTAGCACTTGGGAGGCTGAGGCAGGAGGATCATCGCAATTTTCAGACCAGCCTGTGCTACAAAGTGAGCTCAAGGCCAGCCTGAACTGCACAGCAAGACCCTGTCTTAAAAAGACAATCAATCAACCAACCAATTGCCTATTTGTCTTCTCACAAGTGTGGCTTGCCTTCATATCTGCTAAGCTTTCCCCGGCTCTCCAGGGAAAGCTGATTATTCCATCCTGCTTCCCCAGAACACGTTGTATAGCAAATATGTCATGGTAAAAAGTCACATTATGACTGGGAAGGAGAGAGCAAAAGAGTCAGGGACAAGAACACATCTTTCCAAGTCATGCCACCAGCAGTCCACCTCTAACCACGAGGCCCCACCTCCTAACAGCATATTCAACTACTGTGTTCATCATTGGATGAATCCACTGATGAGCATACTGCCCTTATAATCCAACAAGCTTCTAAAAGACCTACTTTTGAACAATGATACTTTTGGGGGACATTTTAGATTTAAATCATAGTTCTTGCTCTCTAAAAAGAACATACATTAACAGTTTGGTTGTACAGTATATGATGATGCTGTTAATGGAAATGTACTGGATTTGTTAGAC
Organism: Capromys pilorides; assembly: GCA_004027915.1. NCBI lineage: Eukaryota > Metazoa > Chordata > Mammalia > Rodentia > Capromyidae > Capromys > Capromys pilorides. Next base: position 3,559 of record PVKN010034233.1, read on the forward strand.
AGGTTTATCAAGATAGAAAAAAATAAGAGCTATTCCCCTAAATCTAATATTGATTACCAGAAATGGAAAAAAACTTGGAAAGGTAGGATCTTTATCACTGGAAATGTATGCAAAGACATTTTACAGATGTTAGAAGGAAAATTCAAGCATTGGCTAAAATTGATGGGACTATACACAGGAAGGAGAAGGCATTAAACCAAATTGCTTAACTTTAAGCTTTTTGGCGGTACTAGGGGTCCAATGTAGGACCTCTTACATGTTAGGCAAGTGTACATAAAGCAAACCATTAACCTTCCTTCAACTTAGTGCATTATGTTTGTACCAGCAGACTGATTATGAAACATGAAGGGACTCCAGTGTGACTTTGACCAAGTTGACCTGAGTGGAAAACAAAATAATGTAGAGAAAATACAGTATATAAATCCAACTTCATGGGATAGATTGCTTGGCAGCAAACATTGAACTTATTTTTGTAATGATTCCTTTTAACTAATGAACCATCTTTATATACTTAAAATATACTTCATTTTTATAAAAATTCTATTTACATTGATGTCATCAGCAATATATTCTATAGAAGAGGCACATTTTGGTCATTATTTCAAAAAATGCTACCTGCTAAATTATGTTGTGGAAAATATGGTTGAAATAAGTGAGGTAGACCCTGCTGCTACCACACCTTCAGTTCACAATATGATAAAACTTAAAAGGAAATTGAGATGAGGTACATAAATATCCAGCACAGTGCTAGTAAGTGATAGGTAAAGAAGCAGGAAAAATGCTACTGTTGCTGCGACTGGTAGTATTGCTGCTGTTTTCATCTGCCATATCATACTTCTCTAACCCTTCAGAAAGAAAGTTGGTATTATATGTGTGTATATATGCATGCACATACACCCACACCTAGAGGTGCTTCTAAATTTATGATAGGGTTACATCCCAGTGAACCAAATATAAGTTGAAAAGTTATCAAGTCAAAATTCAGTTACAGGGCCATTGAGATAGCTCAGTGGACTAAGCACCTGCTTAAGCAAGCACAGGGACCAGGGTTTGATCCCTCGTACCACATGCCATGCTTCCCCCACTACTCCCTTGCACTGAATAGGTGACTGAGTCTGGGCATGGTGGTGCCTATAATCCCAGCACTGGGGAGGCTGAAAACAAGATGATCACTACAAGTTTGAGCTGCGAAGTGAGACCTTGTACACACACACACACACACACACACACACACGCACACACATCAGGGCTGGAGAGGCAGCTCGGCAGTCTGGCAGTCTGAATGCCTGCCTGGAAAATATAAGGACCTAGGTTTGATCCTCGGTACCACATGCCATGCCAGCCCTGTGCTATGTGCTGCCACTGAAACTGGGCATGGTAACATATGCCTGTAATCTCACTGCTAGGGAGGTTGAGACAGGAGGATCACTGAGAGTCCAAGTTGCATAGCCAAGACCCTGTATCAAATCAATCAGTAAGTCACTCTTTTTTTAAAAAAATGCATTTAAATGTATGTAACCTATGAAAAATTAGTGTAATTTAGTCTGTCTTAAGTGTGCTCAAAATATATATATTAGCCTTCAGTTAGAAAAGGTCACCTAACAAAAAGCATATTTTATGAGTGTTGAACATATCATTTATTTGCTTTATTAATTTATTGAACACAGTGTAAAATGGTTGTATGGGAGTACCTTTTGAACCCATTGTGTAGTTTAAAAATCTCAAATTGAGCTATTATAAATCACAGATCATCTATATATGTACACAATCCCTGCTGCAGACCTGAGTTTTATAGCATTTGTAGCAGTGAAACCCAGGCTCAAACTTAGAATCTCAGATTTGCAAAGGACCTCGAAGATGGATTGCCCAGTTTAGCCTCCTTCTTCTTCCAAATAATTTAAAATTTTCACCAAGAGATTATTTGACCTCTGTTTCCATACTACCATTGTTGGCAAATCCTCACTTTTCCTTTACAGAGAACTTAACCGCTTTTTTGACTGCCGGAGAATTTTTGTAAGTGACAAACTGAAACGTACCTACCTATAGCTCCTACCCACTCCACTAGTCCTATGTCTGTCTCTTGGGGTAATACTGATCAAGTAGAGTATATCATCACTCTTGTGTAAGCACCTTCCAGATAATTGCGAATAATTCTTGTGTTTCTTTCCTGAGTCTTCTCATGACTAAATCTCCTTATTTTTTGATCCTTTATTTTTACTGTTGTTTTTATTAAAGTTTTTTTTTTTTCTGTGTCTCATTCAGCATTGGGTACAGGTTTGAATATAAAAGCACTTTTGTTATGTTTTTACTGGCAGAGAGTAGAGCATCTGAGACTGTCTTCTTTATTCCAAGCACCAGCTCAGCAGTGACTTCAACCTGTAATCCCAGTTACTTAAGAGGTTGAGGCAGGAAGACTACAAGTTCAAGGCCAGCCTTGGCAATATACTGAAACGTGTCTATAAATGAAAAAAAAAAAAAAAAGTACCAGCTAAAATGATGATAATGATGATGATCTAGCATGACTTGTTTCATGGTATCAGAAAGCCTAGAAGCACTGTTGGAACCACTAATTTTCTGTGTTTAAAGAATATGTACCAGAAACACTCTCAAAAGCATCAGCTTCTCCTGTACTCTGGATTAGACCTATGTAAACCTCTGGAAAGGGTAAACATACATAGTTGAAATCTATTTTGAACTGCCTGTAAGACAAAGGGCATTATGGCCTCTGCATTTTCATAAGCCATTCATTGCTAGCTGCCTTGCTTGCTAAAGGAAATATTGATTTCTCTGAGATTCTTGTATGCACTCAGAGATATGTAATTGCTACAAAGCAAGTGGGGGAGGGACAACTACCAAGGGAAAATCCACTTCATCTCCTTTTTTTCACATCTGCTATGTGGAAGAGACAGGATTTATTGCTCTCTTTGAGAAAGAGATTGCCTGGTTTGCTTTCCTTCACCCCTCTTCTGACAGACTGTCCCAGAGGAATATTACATCTATCACATTTATCCCCACATGAAATAAAAGCGAAAGAAAGAGAGAGAGAGAAAAAAGCCAAAGAAAGACAGTTAGAAGTGGAGGATCAGCTGAGAGGCACTAGGAGTACTTGCTAATAAAAGAATGGTTGATCAGTGTCATATCCTAGGCCAGTCGCCTATCTAGCCCTGGTCTCCTTACAGCTTGTTTTCTGTGAGCAGGTGTTGTGTTTCCAGCTTTTCCATATTGAGACCTGTGCATATTGGAACAGGATTGTGGGTTATCTAATACTGAAAAAGTTCTGTCTTTTCTTAGATTTCAGAAGTACATTTCATGCATTTTTTTTCTGTTTTCCAGTTCCCATTTCAGAAAAGACTATCCCTCCATCACTCTTCTTTTCTACTTTTCCCTCCAGTTGTATGTCATGCAAGACTACATTACTTTCTATTATCCATCCTCTATGAATATTTAATACATGTTATAAAGTCATACATTTAATGTAGCTTTAACTTTTTTAAATTCCACATTATGCCTAGTCTTACTCAATGTCCAGATTAAGTTAATAAGTTCTTCAGTTATTAGAGCTTCAGATACTTCGTTTTGTTTAGGTACCAGGAATCGAACTCAGAACCTGTGCTTGTCAGGTAGGCACTGTTTCCTGAGCTACATAACTGACTCAGAGCTTCAGTTTTTACTGTAGTGTAGTAGATACACTCACTTGGTCTATTCTCCCCAAGCTGAACTATTTCATGTTAGAAATATTTATAAAATTTGTTGTGACTTTTAGGGAGTGCAGCACCATGTAGGTACAGGAGACCAGTGTAGTTAGGAGTATAGTTCAGATTCATATCTTGACTTTTCTATTGGCCATAACCTTTTAGCAAGTTATTCAACCTTTCTGAGTATCATTTCCTCATTAATAAAAAGATGTAATAATAGCATGCTATATGGAGGAGGTTCGACAAGATTATGTCATTGAAATACTTAGCATAATGTCTGGCACATGATAAACTTAAAAATGGTAGCTATTAATTATTAGTATATAAGTGATAAACTCAATTCTCTCAATATATGAAGAATTATTTAGAATTTTTAGTTTCAAAGGGTAGCTAGTTTTGATTATTACATTTCATGAGAATTCTTCATCTTTTGCCACTTATTATCTTTCTTTCAAAAATTTCCAAAAACAACAGAATCTTTTCATTCTCTAGATTTGTACTGTCCAGTATGGTAGTCAATAGTTACATGTGCCTATTTACATTTAATAAAAAGTAATGATGAAAAATGCAGTTCCACAGCTATTCTACCAGCAGCGTTTCAAGTACTGAATATCCATGTATGGCTATTGGCTGGCTACACGTTCAACACGTTCACAACATTTCTGTCATGAGAGATCAAGGTGCCAGCAAGGTTGATTTCCCCTTAATATAGATGGCGCCTTCTAAGTGTGTCCTTACATGACCTTTTAGGTAAAGAGAGCTGTCATGACTCTTCTATCAGATTAGGGCCTTACCTTTATGGCTTTATAATATTAATTACCTACTTAAAGGCTTTATCTCCAAATACATTGAGATTGGAGGTTAGAGCTTCAACGTTATGTTAATGGCTTTTTAGTATTTTGGGATTTTCTGGTTTAACCTAGCTAGTTGGAAACTGCATTCAGTATTTGCATGAAACTAAATGTATTGAATTTATTTATTTATTTATTTATTTATCTATTTATGTGACTGTAGAGGCTGAAGTTATGCTTGTGGTGATTGCTATAAACTACTACCCAATACAGAGATATTTTAATAGCAAAAAATATATATATTGAAATATATTATTTTTCTTATACTTTATTAATATTTAGGTTTTTTAATACTTAGGAGTGTCGCTACAGGTTAATAATTATTCCTATCCCTCTCCCCTTCTCTATTTTGCAGATGGAGAAATTAGCATACAGAGAAATTATCTTGTCAGAGGTCAGAGCAAAGAATTGGTGGATCAAAGAATAAAGTCAAAAAGCCTCAATTCCTTGACCAGTGTGTTAGTCCATTCACTATGCAGCCTAGTGGTAAGTATTCTTTTATGCTAGCCTAGAAGAGATTAAGACACCTTGCAAGGACCAAGTTTAAGGAATCATTTCTAATAGGCTACTCATATTCTTTTTTCTTTTCTTCATAGCCATGATGTCATTTTTGCCTTTAGCATAAATTTTCTAAGTTAGAAAGTTTAAAGGTTTACTTTTTTATTTTAAAGAGAATAAAAACGATACAGAATTTCAAAACACTGAGCTAGGGTTATACTTCAGTAGCACAGCACCTCACTGACAAACACAAGGTCCTGAATTTGAGTCTGTACAAAAAATCCCCACTGCTATATAGCAATTAACAGTGTTTAATATATTGTGTATTTCTCAGATCACAAAATAGAGGCATGCAAAGTTAAGCAATATAAGCACAAACTGTTCTTTTTAATAAATAGAAATTAGTAGTATAGGACTGGCCTGATAGCTCAGCGGACTAAAGCACCTGCTTAGGCAGAGCACAGCAGCCAGGGTTCCATCCCTGGTGTTCCTTGCTGGCCACGCCCCTGGGGCATGCTGAGACAGGATTGAGACTGGGCGTAGTGGTGTGCCCCTGTAATCCCAGCACTTGGGAGGCTGAAAACAGAATCACTAAAAGTCTGGTCTACATAGTGAGACCCTGTAGACCTTCTGGACACTGTCCTAAATTTAAAAAAGAAATTAGTAGTATAATTTTTATCTTAGCTATCTTATGCATATATATATATATATATATATATATATATATATATATATATATATTTTATTTTCCTTTTCCCCTTTCTCCCATCCAAGTTGTTTCTTTTTGAGCAGTTTCTTCCCCTTTCACAATATCTGTTGTATGTTTTGGATCATATTTACTTTTTAAGTTTCTTATACTAGGGAGACAATACAGTGTTTACACACGTAATTCTAATTTATTTCACTTATGAGCATGATCTCAAGTTTTACCCATTTACCTATAAAAGCCCTAAGTTTATCCTTTTGTATAGCTGAGTACCACTCCATTACATAAAAATACCACATCTTTTTTTATTAATTGATTGGTTGATGGTTGTTTGGGTTGTTTCCAAGATTTAGCTATTATAGATTGTGCTACTGTAAACATGGGTTGGGCATGGAGATAGCTCAGAGATCTAAGTGCCTGCCTAGGCAAGTGCAAGGACCCAGTTTCGATCCCCAGTACCATATTCCATTCCAGTCTCGTCATGGGTGTGCCGAGCTGGCCACCAAAACCAGACGTGGTGGCGCGCACCTGTAATCCCAGCACTGTGGAGGCTGAAACGAGATCATTGAGTCTGAGCTACATAGTAAAACTCTGTTCGAAATACATAAAATGAAAAAAAACCCATGGGTGCACATATATTGTGTGTCATGGTTTGAGATTTTTGCAAGGTGAACAGTGTACTACAGGACACATTTCATAAGATTATTTTGCAATGACATACCCAAAGAATCATACGTAGAGTGCAGGAAATCTTTCTACACAATAAAGACCAAAGAATCCAGCTGAGGGCCTGGATCCTAATATCCTACATGAGCCTAGTTGAAGATATAAGAACCCATAACAATGCCTCCCACAAGTCCAACTGGAAGCCTCGAGCCCATGATAATAACAGTTGACCACCCACTGGCAACTTGCCACATTATGGAGAAGGGTATATTTATTTCAGGTGCCTATTTTTTGGGTTGGATCTTTGAGTTTGGGGGCCTGATCTTTTTCAGTTCTTTATATGTTCTAGATAGAAATCCTTTATCTGAGGGATAGTTGGCTACATTTTTTTCCTACTATTGTGAGGATTTTCACTTCTTTTGGTGATTTCTTTTGTTGTGCAAAACCTTTTAAATAGAAAGAAATTTCAATTTTGGATTCTTAGAAGTACTTTTTGTGCAGTTTCAATTTTGTTCACGAACTGTCTGCCTACCACAGTTTTCAAGACTTGTGCCTTCTTTCTCTTCCAATAGATTTAGTGTTTCTGTTTTAATATTTAGACCTTTGATCCATTTTGCCTTTGGTTTAGTGCAAAGTGATAGACATGAGTCAAGTTTTAGTCTTCATCATGTGAAGATCCAGTTTTTTCCAGGACCATTAAAGAAGTTATCTTTCTTCCAGGTAACATATTTGGCCCCTTTGAGTAAGATGAGGAGGCTGAGTGTGTTTGTAGTTATATAGGCATCTTCTAATCTCTTCCACTGATCCTCAGGTCTGTTTTTTTGCCAGTACCATGTTGATTTTATCATGGTATCTTGTTAGTGTAATTTTCAAGCCAAATTGGGATGCCTCCTGCCTGGCCTTTGTTGGCCAGGATTGCCTTTGCTGTTTTAGGTCTCTTGTGTTTCCAAATGAAATTTATGAATGGTTTCTCTAGATCTGTGAGGTATGCTAATGATATTTTATTGGGATTGCATTAAATCTGTATAATGGTTTTGGGAGTATGGCCACTGTCACAGTGTTGGTTCTTCCCTGTACATGAGCAAAGAATATCTTTCCATTTTTCTCATATCCTCTTCAATCTCCTTTCTCAAAGTACAGTAATTTTCACTGTATACATCTTTTGCTTTTGTTAAATTACTTCTTAAGTATTTCTTTTCTTCTTTTTCCCCTGATGCTTTTGAGAAGAATATTATTTCCCTGATTTCTTTCTGAGTGGGTTCCTTATTTGTGTGTAGGAATTCTATTGATTTTTGAGTGTTGACTTTCTATCCAGGTATGCTACTAAATTTGCTTATTAAATCTAGAAATCTGTTTTTTTGAGTTTTGGGGGTCTTCTGTCAAGAGTGTCATGTCATCTGCCAATAATGATAATTTGACTTCTTCCTTTCTCATCCTTCCTTTTATTTCTCACATCTGATTGCTCTGACTAATGTTTTCAGAACTATATTGAATAGGAGTGGTGATACTGAACATTCTTGTCTGATTTAAAAGTGAACGTAAAACTTTACTTTTTAAATACCTATAAATATTTCTCTAATAGTTTGGCTACATTAAAAATAAGAAAAATTTATTATTTAATGCATTTTTTTTCTATGTCAGTCATAGCATACTAGATATTTTATGTCATTTTAAGTGTCACTAAAATTTATAATCATCTCTGGAAGCTACTCATTATTGCCATTTTTAAAATGACTTTTTAATAGTATTAATTGAATTTATTAGAAACAAAAATTTTAGGACTTTGATTCTAAATCAAATTTGATTTTATGAACACTGTAAGAAATCTGTAGGAAATCTCTTTGCATTTAAGTATATTTCTCTGAATTATTTTAAGTATTTAAAAAGTAAAGTTT
>PVKN010034234.1:0-11873 GCA_004027915.1 Capromys pilorides
GACTGCCTATATTTTTCCATGCCTGGCTGACGGGCCTATTTTTAAAAATAAATTTTCAGAGGATAATGACAGTTTGCGCTATTCAGTGGTGGTTGATTCACAGACCTGTATTTTGATCACATTCTTTTCTTGATCACACAAGAATGATTTGCGAGCTTCAAACTCTTCCCTAAGCATGGGTCCTGAGCTGGTGGCTTGAAAGCAACGCAGAAGATCTTCAGAAGCAGACCAGATCTTCTCCCGGATGTACCGTACAGTGACCTCTTCAACGATGTCCTGCAAGAGACTCAAGACAGTCATACCTCACACATCAGGTGAAAGAGCAAGCATACATCATAGCTTCTGGAAGTTGCATCTTTTAGAAAATATGGATAAATCTGTGTGTGTGTGTGTGTGTGTGTGTGTGTCTCTTAGGAACATTAGATCAGAGTAGAAGGCTGCACTCATCAGTTTTATAGTGACATGACTGAACTTCCCTGAGCCTGGTGCTGCACGGCAGGAGAATGGGGTCAAATGACCTCAGGGTCTGGAGACAGTGGCACTGTATAGTTGATGCTACCAAGAACCAGGCACAAGGACTGAACTTCATAGAATGTGACAAGGATGAGGGTGACAACTGTGAGAATATGCAATACCTCCTCCCTCCCGGGGCTGCCTGGACAAAAACTGCATTGCCTGCTGAGTCTCCCCTGCCCTGCCCTCTTCCAGGCTGGAGCAGGAGCAGCTCTGCAATGAGCTGGGAAAACCCAAAATGGTGCTGGGGGTGGGGAGGGGGAGGAAAGATATTTTGGGGCACAGGAAGGGGTGGGTGAAGAAAGGTGACATCAAGGGATGAGAGAAAAGGAAGAAGAGGAATCATGAGTTTTCATGGTGGCAGAAGCTGTTCACTTCTACATTTGCTGAGTAAAAACTGGGCTCACTTCTACTCTCAAAGACAGATAACACAGCTGGAAGCAATAAGTGGCTAATATGAGCTCTTAGTAGTGAAACCATTTAAAAATGCATAAAGCTTTAAAAGAAGATACGTTCACATACACTGAATAAAATCAACAACTCCACGTTGTTTAGAAGAAATACTTCAAAACAACAAGGTGAGGCCCTCCCCTACCTAACAACCCTCACATAGAGATGTTCAGTGTGACAAAAATTTATATGTGGACCATCTTTAGATGCCAAATGAGCAATTTTTCACACCAAATTTTAACTCCCCTGACTGCTTCTTTTCAGTTCGGTAACTTTTTCAATTGCAGCACATAAATTTGTAGTAGTGTCCACAATTTCTTTTATTTAAAAAAATAACACTGGTACTTCATTGCTCCAATAACGTTGGTCTAAACATTGAGCAGTTTGTAGACTCAGGAGGATGTTCCCACTATTGTCTTTCTCTTCGCACCCTGACCTTGACATTCCCTGCTCCCATCTCCCATCTGACCTCTGCATCTCCATGCTCGGCTCTCCGCAGCCTCCACCCAAGCAACATGGCTCCTTCTAGAGAGCAGCAGTTGCGCCGCCAAAACCAACTTGTTACAGAGTTGGAAACTCGCCTCGTTTCTTAAGGACTTCAACTGAGAAGTGCAAGTGTGGATCAAGCAAATTGAGTCAGACAGGCAGAACCTCCTCAAGGAGGTGAATAACCTGTACAAGGAGATCCTGCGGCTCCCCAAGGCGCTGCGCGAGATGAACTGGCTCAAATACTTTGCCTTTGGAGGAAACAAGCAGGCTCTGGGAGAGGCAGCAACAGCTGAAGTGGATATCACAGAAATAAAACTAACAGCAGAAGCTATTTAGACATCCCTGAAATCTGCCAAAAAATGGAAGGTAGTACAAGTGGATGAAATGATAATGGAAGAAGAAGAAGAAGAAAATAAACCTCAGAATTTCCAAACTACACAAGTCAAAAGGTGTCCTCCATATAAGAGAACCCAATCCATACAAAGAAAAGGCAAAAGGGCAAGCTATGACAACCTCGTGACCCCAGCTGTGGGCCAGCTGGAGTTGCCTATGGTGAAACCAACTGCAGGCATGACATCCTGGTTTGACTCCAGGGTCTTCAAGACTCCCATCCTGTGCACACCAGCAGCCAGAGAGCAGATTTACATCTCCATCAATGGCAGCCCGCTTGCTGACGGCAAAGAAATCTCCCTTGCTGTGCAGTGGGCAGCGGCGTGAGCATGCGGCTATTGGCTAGTGACTTGCAGAGGATCGATATTGCACAACTGGATCCAGAGGCCTTAGGAAACATTAAGAAGCCCTCCAACCATCTCACCCAAATTTGCAGCACCATATGGATCCACAAATGAGAAGACAGCAGGGCACACTAGATTGGGTTGGAACTTGCTTGTCTCCCCTCTTGTTGCTCTTCCTTCAGTGCAGGGAGAGGTGGGCTTACTAAGGGGACCCCTAGGACCTTTCACCTGCTGTGTCCAGCAATTCTTGTCAGCCTGGCTTGTGGAACAGCATTTTGTGTTTGTTCCTGTTTACTGAAGACTAAAAACAGCTTGGAGGCAGCTTCCATATCTTGCACCTCTACCTCTCTAGTTAATGGAAATTTAGATAAAGGAATCATAGGGCTTAGAGTGGTCTAGGGCTGTGTATGGCCAATTACAGAGTAACTGTCTAAGCTCTCTGATCCAGTGGTCCTTGCTGAGTCTGCCAGCTGTCTTTCAGCGGATGAGATCATGCAATGTAACTTGTCTGGTGACCTCATTCACCATTCACGTGCTTAACCTACACCCAGGGCAAGGACTACTTATGTCAAGTCAGCAGTGAGACCCTCTGTGCTTCAGCAGCCTCTCTGTCCCAAAAAATCATGTCCTGTATTCCAAGAATTTGGGAATGAACAGTCTCGTCCCAGGCTTGTGGGCACACAGCCTTCCTCTGTAGAGCTTTTGGTTATATTTTGTATTAAGAATTTAGTCTTGGGCTGGTGAGATGGCTCAGCAGTTTAAAGCACCTGTTTAGGCAACTGCAGGTATGGAGGTTCGATCTCAGGCACCACATGCTGCACCAGCCCCACCCACAGAGCAGGCTGAGCTGACTATGACATAAAGTTAAAAAAAAAAACAAAAAGCAGTCTGGCACAGACTGAATTGTTTTCAAGTTGTTATATTCTCCCTTTCCTAAGATTTTTGTACATACTGTCTTCCTGAGTAATGGTATCTCTGCTTTCAATAAATTTAGGTTTGATTTTTTAGTTAAAAAAAAAATAACAACTTGAACATGTGCGATTAGTTAACAAGCTACATTCTTCACTCTATTCTGGTCATTTACAATTTTTGTCAGTAAGCACTGTCAGCCTCAGGCCTCAACTTTTCTCTGAATTTTAGTACACAATGCTCACTGAGGCACTGTACCTCTCACATCAGTGCTTTTCAATGATTCTACTAAGATATGTATTTGTCAAGAAATACACCAAATACATAACAATGAAGAAAAAAATGTGTTGGTATGCTCTATTATTTAATCTCCAAGATAAAACCACAATTGTTATCAGTATTTTCTCTTAAACATTATATATTAAACAATAGTATTTTCTCAAACATTAACCTTGGGTCCATCAGCTATTTTAACATTTTAGGGCTCCAACTTTTGGCTTTAAGTTCAAAGTGATCTTAGTGAATAATCCCTTGAGAGCATTTTCGCCTGGGAAACACCAGTCACTTTCTATCGGACATATGTGAAGGTGCATTGAAAAATAAATATCATGCAAGCAAAGATGCCTTACTCTCTCTGTGGCTGCAGAAGTCTTTATTTATAGTACCCATTCTTTGTGTATTTGTGGGCATATCAGGTAAGAAGGGCTACTGTGGGCCATAACTTGTAACAGATATTTTCTTACAAGGGTTGAATTCAATTTTACACCCTTCTAGTTTGAATCTTGTTGCTCCACACTCTCCAAAGAACTCCCCACAAAACCAAAAATCTGCCAAGGAAGGCCACTTGAATATTCACCTTTCCATCTGCTTACATTAAGTCTTCTATTTTGGGAAATTTCTGTGGAGCATTTAGTTCCTTATTTTCATGTTTTAAGAAAATTAATCCCTACTTTTTCTTTGATCTTTGCTTGTATCCTGATCTTTACAAATCAGCCCTGAGTTCTATATATAAATACTTCCAGATTTTGAGAAGAAATGCAGTATAAGATGGGTGAAGCAGATGGGAAGAATCCAGCAGGTATCTTGAGACTTAGGCTAGTATTATACACATTGAGAAAATGCATTTTACTCCTGCCTCAGCCTCCCAAGTGCTGGGATTATAGGTGTGTGCCACCACGGCTGGCTTGTGACCTATAATTTAATTAAAGTGCTGTTTTTTTTTTTTTTTCCCCCCCTAACAGAACCTTATTTAAGTTATTATTTATAGAGAACTCTGGTTAACAGAGATGAAAGGAAATGGATAAACTGCTTTGGGTAAGTAAAATTTGGCTGATCAAAAACTTAAATACAGATAAATTCACTAAAAAGGCACTGTAGAGGTCAAACAAAAAGTCTTATCCACTGTACTGTATTTAATTTTGGGTTGGCAATATAAGGACATGACTAACTTTCAGCTCAATTCATCAGAAGTCATGCATAAAACAAGCACATTGTAGTGTCTCCACTTACGCCTTCCACAGCACACCTCCAGCTCTCAGAATCTGTACTCCACACTGAAAAAATGCTAAGGTGACTACCACAGCAGGTGACTAGATGTCCCCCCACAGCCCTGTGTGGTCATACATGGGGCTTTTTCAGATTCATAGGTAGCTGGATCTAGAATGTGATGCTGGGATTAAGGGTGTGTGATTGCTAAAGTAGTCCACAGATTGGTTTGGCACTCACTTTAAGACACATTGCCTAGACAGAAAATATAACGTGCAGAGAGAAGCTGCTATTGGCACTAGCAGTTTGCTACCTTCTGCCTTCTTCCTGCCATGAACTATTTCTCCTTTGTGATAGTCCCTCTGCCATGTCACCCTGCCTTAGAACAGTCAGCCATGGACTGAACTCTCTACAAACTGTGAAACAAAACAAAACTTTTCTCCTCCAACTCTGGGTGTCAAGATTTTTGTCTCAGTAATGAGAGAAAAGTAACTAAGACAGATTTTGACACTGAGAGTGACTAATCATGTGGTTCAGGAGACTCTGGAGCTGGCTTATGGGAAGGCAAAGAATTAGGAAAAGTCTGGAGGTGCCAGCTGAAAAAGTAAAGTTGGGATTCCTGAAATGGTACTTAATGGGAGATTCTGGTTAGAGCTCAGAAGACAGAATGCTGACAGAAATGCTCCTGAGGCTCGGGATATTTCTGCTTGGAAAAAGGACTACATTGGCTGTTGAATTCCAGATGATATGGGTTATGACTTAGCAGAAAGTTTGTCTGCATTTTGCTTGTGTCCAGAGACTCTGAGACTGATACTCAGGGTAGCACACTAATTAACCTGGCAGAAGAAATTTCAAGGTAGTTTAATGTTAAAGCAGTGGCATGGCTACTGTTGGGGCTTTTAGACAGATTTATGTTCAGAATCAAGAGCAAAGACACCAGCAGAATGATTCAAAACATTTTTAATTTAAATTTAAACTGCTAGAAAGGAAGCTCCAGTAAAGTTGAGGCATGCAAAAATGAAACAGAGGAGATACTTGTTGCTGAGAAGACTAGTAAGGAAAGCCAAATATTTCAGAGGAAAAAACAGAGATGACCTGAGGACAATACAAGAACCAGCAATACTGCAGCAAGAATGTAGCCTCAGAATTTCAAAGGTGCAAGACCTTGCTTTGAGCAGAAAGTCCTAGAGCACCGAGTTCCACAATGGTGGCATTCTAGATAATTTGTTCCTTGGGACTGAATTCAGGGTGCTCAATGATCTAGGCACTTGACCCCTACGGCCAAGAAAGAAGAAAGCCTGGCTACTGCTTCAGCTAGCAGCAGACCTTGGCATCATCTATGTAGTGCTGGTATTAGCTGAATGTAGAAGGCAAGAGTTTTGGGGTCAGAAAGGCTTTCACCCAGATTTAAGAAGTAGGTCTGGAAGGCCAAGCAGTATGCCCGAGAGGACATGGTGTGAATCTGTGAGTGTAAAGCCCAAGGTTCAGGGAAGACACCAGAAGTTAGGAGAACCTAAGGAACATGGATCATCTGAGGAAAACTTCAAAGAGGGAGTACACACAGCCAGCCCAAGAGAGAAGCCACGGGAGATAAAACCACTGGGAATACTATAAGGGTGAAGCCACCCAGGACCTTTGGATTTCACAACTGCCACAGATTGCCTTGGATGCTGTTTATGGGGCTATAGGACTTAATGATTTCCTTGTTGGATTCTGATCTCGTTTTGTTCCCATTCCTTACTATCCCTGTTTATAACTTTCAGAATGGAAATGTTTATTTTGTGTAACTGAATGTTGGAAGTGGTTAAATTTCTTTTCATTTGTACAAAGGCTCAAAGCTAAGAGTTTGCCTTAAATCTCAGAGGAGATATGAGACTTGGACTTCTCAGCAATGCTGAAAACATTAAAACTTTGGCAACTCTTAGAGATGGAATAAATGGCTGTTGCATAAAGGGATATGTATAAGTCTTTTGGGGTCCAGGGGCAGAATGTTATGGCTTGTGTATAGACGGCCCTCCAAATCCTTATACAGTCACAGTGGGGTTTTTCAGAGGTGGCTGCATCTAGAATGTATGATGCTGGGTGTTATGGCTTGTGCTTAAATGTCCCCCCAAAGCCTCATTCAGTCATGGGTGTGGCTTTTTCAGAAGTGGTTGAATTTATGGGCTGGGGATAGCTCAGGGGCATAAAGCTCCTGCCTGGCAAGCACAAGGTCCTGAGTTTGATCTCCCACCCCCACCCCAACCCTCCACACAAAAAGAAGTGGTTGGATCTAGAGTATGTGACTGCTTGCTGATGCAGTGCTAGGATGATTAGTGCATGACTACTAAATCCATAAGCACCCACTCTAATGAGGCAGCCTATACAGAATATAAAAGGGCAAAAAGACACTGGTAAAACCCCTTGCTTTCTTTTCTGCCTTCTGCCCACCATGAACAGTTTCTCCTCTGTGATGTCCCTCTGCCATGTCACCCTGCCTTGGAGCCAACTGACTGTGGACTGAAATCTCTATCAACTGTGAGCCAAATAAATCTTTTCTCCCTTGACTTTGGGCTTCAGCTATTTTGTCTCAGCAACATTTACCATTCCTAGTCTTTGCTAAACCCTGATTTATGCTCCTTGGAGAATCCTGGAAGTGGTTGAGATTAAGAGCAGCACAGTCCTTTTGTAGCACTTTGTTGAAAGAAAATAACATTTTGGTTGTAAGTTGAAGGTTGGGTGGAATAAGACATTTTCAAAGCTGACAACTAAGAGATTATTGCCAATCAAACTGAACTGTGTCAAAGAAAATCTTATTAGGGTAATCTACCATCTCAAATAAAATGTAAAAACTTTATTCCCCCTCATCTGCTTGGTTTCATTAATGGAAAAGATGAAAAAAAACCTATAAAAGTCATAATACAGTCATACTCAATTGAAGTTCACCAAGATTTTATTCCATATCTAGTCTTCAATAATTTAATTAGTTTCTTCCATCATTTTATGACAGAAAAACAGAAAAGCAACACTCTAATTTTCAGACAGGGTCAGCAAGATGGTTCAGCAGCCTAAAGCGCCTGCTTAGGAAAGCTTAGGCAACTGTAGGGACCGCGGTTCGATCCCCGGCACCACATGCTGCACCAGCCCCACCCTCAAGGGCAGGCTGTTTTATATATATATAAAACGAAGCAAACAAAAACAAAAACTGAAGAATAATCTTCAGATAACGCATTTTGTTTGTTCGCTTGTTTGTTTTTGCGGTACCAGGGATTGAACTCAGGATCTTGCGCTTGCCAGGGAAGCACTTATTCCACTGAGCTATCTCCCCGGCCCCAGATAACACATTTTGTAATCAACACTTACCTCAATTTCTTTTCCCATGAGCCATGACTCCTTAGGTACCCATGATTCAGGTGTGACCCAGGAACTCTCTTTTGAATCAATGTTGTAATAGTAGTCATATTTCTCCTCCAGGTTGATTTTGAGCCACGAACCTTCTGTAGACACTAAAGAAAAAGTGTTTGTTAAATTCTACAAAGGGACACAGAACCATTACACATTAGTGTCATTTCTTCAATATGTAAAATAATTTAATGAATACATTTTTAATCATGCACTCAGTTTAAGTAAAAAACTTGATTCAGTAAAATGGAACAAATTCAATATATTTCATAAGGCCTGCTAAGCCAACAAAAATAAGGAGAAACAAATATCTAATACTGAGTCTGGCTTCCAAGAATTTCATGATGGTATCAGGAGCAAAATGGCCAAAGAGGGGCCAGGGAGATAGCTCATTGGAATAAGTGCTTGCCTGGCAGGCGCAAGGTCCTGAGTTCAATCCCTGGTACCACCAAAAAAAAAAATGGCCAAAGAGAAGAGTGGATGTGGGTAGATGTGCTGGGTAGCTATGATCCTCATCAGAGTAGACAGTGGAGGACAATAAGCAAGAGTCTTTTTAATCATGAAGATGTCCAGCAATTTCCCCCATGGGGACTGTGATCCATATTTAAGTGACAATCCAGGGACACCCACTTAAATGAATTACCTTTGGGGCTAGTGAGATGGTTTAGCGGTCTAAAGTGCCTGCTTAGGCAAGCTTAGGCAACGGCAGGGACTGCGGTTTGATCCCCAGCACCACATGCTGTGCCAGCCCCACCGCCATGGCAGGCTGAGCCAGCCATAATACAAAAAAATGAATGAATGAATGACCTTTGGAGACAATTTTATCCAACTTACAAAATGACAAATATATACCAAAAAGGTCGACTAAAGTAGGGAAGAAGGATGGATCTCTTTTCAAATGAGCAGTCTGATAGCTCTTTATCTGCTCTGGTCTTCATTCTTTATGGTCAATAATACTCTATTATATGGTTAGATCACATTTTGCTTATCCTTATTCAACAGTCTCTACTCAAAATTGTATGATCACATATCATTTATCTCAAAAAGGAAGAAATGATAAAACTTGTCAGTATAAAATATGTTCTATCAGGGATTATAAGAATAATCCATAGTAGGCAAAATATCCTTAAATCCTATATTTTCTAAATTCTGTGATACTATTGGTTACCTATGTAGTGCTACTGAGCTAATCACAGCTTTCTTTAAAAAGAAAAAAGAAAAGAGCACAGAAAAAAAAATATCTAGGGCTGGCAAGATAGCTCAGCAGACTAAGCACCTGCTTAGTCAAGCATAGGGATCAGGGTTTAATCACCGGCACCATAAGCCATGCTGGTCCCACTCCTGCCACCACAAGACCAGGTGTGGTGGTGAACACCTGTAATCCCAGCTCTAGGGAGGCTGAAAACAGGAGGATCACTAAAAGTCCAAGCTGTGTATTGACACCCTGTATGAAATTAAAAAAAAAAAGAAAGAAAGAATGAAATATCTAAAACTCATCACAGATGATAAAAAAGCATTTCAGAAATATTCATTTGGAAATATTACTTATTTTAAAATTAAAATACAACACAATGGAAGCTGTCCTATTTTAAATGTATTTCAGTTCCTACTCAGTAATGACAGAGCTTACCTCTTTCTGATTTGTTTCTTTTTGCTTTTGCCAGCGCCTCATAATACCAGTCAGCACATTCAGAGATAATATTTTGTACATTAGAAGAAGACAACTTCAGTGCAGGCAAAATATCTTCTGACTTTTGTTTCTCTAAACACTGATTTACATCAATGATCATCATAGCCCCTGGGTAATGAAAAAACATTCTGCTAATGATTATCTGCTACTTATTCCAAAGGCAAATAAAAATGTAACAATCTTTTAGGAATGCATTAGCAGTAAATCTTTTTTATCCTTGTGGAGCATGTATCACATATGCTGAACTAATTAGCAATTCACTTCCAGTTTAGGCTATCAGAACAGGATTCTATGGGACTATGGTACATTCAGACCTATGGGTTGGGGCTGTGGCTTGGTGATACAGTACCTGCCTAGCACATATGAACTCCTTGCTTTGATCCCTAGTACTGCATAAAAGAAAAAACAATGAGTGAAATACATCACAATATTTCCTGGGTTGTCTTGCATGATATCAAAGCACTAGGCTTTGTCCATTATAAACTAAGAGAACAGCTGTGTCCTCAACCTAGATTATTATCAAATATCTGAGAACTAGTTTCATAAAGGATTTATTTTAGAATAGGTGAAATTCTATTTAAGGTATGGCAATCCTCATCTTTACTGTGTTACTATATGTGCAAGGTTGTTATATGCAACCTAAGCAAATGTTCTAGAAAGACACAGCTTGTGCATGCGTGTGATCCAGAAACTGAATTCTAGAATAGTTTAGACTGAATAAGTATTTTATAAAGTTCCAAATTAGTTTCTACATCTCCTAATGAATAAAATATTAAATTCTTTGTTTAATAATGAATTTTTTATTATTCATTGTAATGAATAATAATGAATTGACGTAATGAATTTTTTATTATTCATTGTAGTTGCAAGAATTTTCTTGCCTAATCAATGGAACTGCTGCTTTAAAATATGGAAGAAGACAGGATAAAATACCAGATTAAAAAGATCTTGATAGAAAGAGAGAAGAGTGGTGGATGATCCCCCCCCCCTATTTTCTGACAAGCACATTGAACTCTGGGAAGTGTGGAAGACATATCATCATTAGATTATCTTCACATGGTCACAGCACTCTAAAGCCAGTGGTGTAAGGGGAAGAGTTGACTTTGGACAGCTTGAAGTCAAAGTTATATAAGGTAGAGGAGCACACAGAAGTGACAGAGAATTTAGCAAACTCCTCTGGCTGTGGGGTATGAGCTCCAGCACTGTGTTTCACACTTGTGGAGGTACATGGAAGCCAGAACGACCAGTCCCCTTTCATTTGTGCCATGAGAGCTTTGCAGGATGGAGAAAAACAAAGAGCTGACATTTGAGAAGTCTGTGGTCCAAGGGAAGCAGAAGAAATCAGTAAAGGACAAAGACAAATTCTCACAGGAGCAACACAAGATTGTTTTACCAAATGAATGCAATAGAATATAATGTTCCCTAAAAGTCAGTATTAGAAAAGCATACATTTTTTTTTGGAACCAAGGTTCGAACTCAGGACCTTGCACTTGCCAGGCAGGCACTTGTGCCACGGAGCTGTCTCCCCGGCCCCTAAAAGCATACATTTTTTTTTTTTTTTCATACAACTGTTCTCTGTCATTGTGTGAGGATGTTAGTCCACATGTCAGTTTCCAGTTCTGACTCTCATCTGAATAGCACTGTTTTTCCATAAAAATCTAAGGGTGCCTCAGTGAAAACCCCAACAGAGCAGATTCTCTTGCTTCTTTTACTGAGTCTGCTTTGCACTTGCTCAGAGCTGCTCAATGAGTCTTTGTGTGATTGAAATTGCACTGCGCAGTGGACAGTGCCACCCTCAAAGATGCAGAGTAGCTGGGCAGGCAACTCGGCTGCCTTTCTGCTTTCCCTTTTCCTCCACCATCAGTTGTGACTTCTCACTGACACCAGCCTATGAACACTGTTGGTAGTAACTGTGTGGTTTCTGCTGCACTAGGATTCAAGGAGAGAAACCTCCATTGCCATTAGAGTTACACCTAAACGGCTCCAGGTGTTTTTCCCAAGGTCCCTCAAGAGGAAAGCAGCATAGCCCCAATGTTTGGAAGGAGACGTCTATGTTGATTGGCCTGTTGCTTACTCTAGCTAAGGTTGAGTCCCTGACAAAGGAGCATGTCTGGTAAGTGACTTGCAAAAAGCTATGTAGGTTCCTGAGAGGAACAAAATAAGAGACCTCCCACAGATCTCCCAAGAGATCAAAAAAGTCCTGCTTCTTGCCTTAAGACCTA
>PVKN010034235.1:0-11869 GCA_004027915.1 Capromys pilorides
AATTTCTATTGGTTTATTGAAAGGAACAGTTAATGCTTAATTGTTTGATCAATTTTGCATGACAGTATCTGTTAATCTGAACAACTATTCTGAAGACAGCTAACAAAAGTAACAACCATTGTTAATTTTCTATCATCTTTTAAAGAAATTCTTATCACTTTTATCATTTATGCCTATATTTTATTATTCTCTTTAAAATAAAAAAGACTCAAGCATCCCATTCTTAAGCATACACACTGAAGAACTGAAACAAAAACTTATGTAAAAACTTTTAAGCAGCATGCTGCATGACCCCTAAGAAGTAGGAACAATCAAAATGTCTATTAACTCAGGAAAGTATAAAGAAAATTGGTGTCTCCATGTGATAAGAAACTACTTAGCCAAAAAGGAGAATGAAATGTTGATAAACGCTATAATGCAAATTATAATGCCAGACACAAAAAGTCACATAGTGTGTGGTGCCATTTATATGAATTATTCAGAACAGGTAAACCCACGGAGACAGAAATTAGATCAGTGATTGCCAGGAAGTAGGGAGAGGGAGATTGAGAGGGACTACTTAATAGGTTTGGTTTTCTTTTTAGTTAAGGGAAGTATTTTGGAACAAGATAGAAGCGATGGCTGTAAACATTGTGAAGAAGTTAACTGCATATGTTAACATAGTTAATTTTATATAATATGAATTTTACCTCAGTAGAAAACAACATTAACTCCTGGCCCTTAAATTCATGCATACAGAATCAGATTCTCTAGAGATGGTGCCCAGTGATGTGGAACATGGGAAAGGTCTCCAGAGACACCAGGAGAGCCTGCTGTGGACTTGTTCCTGTGAGCGGCTGGGGCCCAGAGCACACCTGGGAGAGCAGCGGTCAGTCAGGGAGGCAGTGAGGTTTTCGCTGTGGGCAGCTGGATGCTCGCATGTCCTCTTTTCTAGAAGTTAGGTGGGCACCCTCCCTGCTCCCCTTCCAGCTCCCAGAGGCTTCTGTTGCTCTCTGCGGGACTCCTTTGTGCCCTGAGAGTGTGAGGCTGGGCCCAGGTAGGTCTCGGCCAGGCCACTAACCCTTATCACAAACTTCAAAAGAGCTGTTAGGATCTCCCCGGACAGCTGAGAAAACTGAGGTTTAGCATGGAGAAATGTTTGCCTGTGGTCACCCGAGCTGTGTGGTGAAACCGAAGCCTGGGCCCTGGCCTTCTAGCTTCTCTCCCACAGCTCACGGGAGGAGCTGCCTTCCATTCCCCTACCATGACCCCCCTCTGGAGTAGCCATTGCTGGGGCTCCCTGGGGCTCGTGAGGGTGGCTGCGTCCACTCCCAGACAGAGACTGAGGCCCAGGAAGGTCCCCTGGCTTGCCAAGTCCTATGTTGAGCCAGTCTGATTTGCAGATTAGTGCTCAGAAAGCCGGCTTTTTGAGACCTAGATGTGGTGGGTAGGGGTTAGTTGACACTGAGGGGGACTTTTATAACATGTCCCCAAAACCATTTTCAGTACTGAATGTGCAGCAGAAAAATATGAACGACTACAAAAGAAGCACCATGGTTAAAAAGTGTAAATACATAAATATATGCAGTGTTCATTCATGATAACACATAAACATGTATCTAATATGTGCATATTTATAATTATTATATATTTATATTATACAATAATATATATTTATATAAAATTATGCATACATAATCATTTAGGTATAGAAAGTAAAGAAAAAATATAAGAAAACAAATTTTATGGTTCCTAAAATGAAAAAAAAAACCGCAACTATTTTTTTCAATGCTTTTAACATTCACCCAACAGCTTGAACTTTGATCCTTTCATTGCAGGCTGAGGTAATACTATTTCATGTAACTAATTTTCTCATACATGGATTTTAATAAAACCAAACATCTGCGAAGTACAGAATCTGGGCACTTACTAAGCCATACAATGATGTAGTGTTTTGTTTTATTATTATTGGGTTTTAAAATAGCCAACCACTATCCAAAGTATATATTCAGGTTTTAAAGGTGTTCAAATTCTGCCAAAGAGTTCTTGTATAAACTAAAACCTGCACTTAGCAGGCAGTGCGTCACACCTAGCAGGTGCTGCCTATTCACCATTTGCAGTTTCGATCACTAATTAACTTCCACGTCTGTCTGAGCCGTCTCTCCGGGTGGAGTCGTTTATAGCCACCCCAGTGAAATGCCAGTTGCCCCGAAAGGAGTCCAAAAGGCTGCAAGTCCTCTGACGCTGCTCTCAGTGGTGTTGCTGAGCCTGTGTGTGCGTGGGTGTGGGTGTGTACGAGTGCACGTGCTTGTGTGTGCACGCACATCTGAGTAGCCATCTATTTTATGGGGAGCCCACAGGTTGTCTTCTACAGAGAGCCCACTGTGAGCTAAAGGATAATCAATAAAACCGCGCAAGTGTGCTCATCTAAACCCTGAGTTGTTTAAACCCAACAGCTACTGTTTAGAATGTAAATCAACTAGAGAATTCTTTTTAACTGAGGAAAATTCTACTGTTGGTTTTGTTTAGAGCTGCTGGCGTGAGTTGACAATAAAAAGCAGCTCATCCTTCAGTCTGTTTCATTACTGGGTTTGTTGTTGTTGTTTGGTTAGTTAATTTGTTTAGTTGTTGCTCCTCCACGCTGGAGCTGGAACCCAGGGCCTCCTGCGTGACAGGATGGTGATTTGCTGGTGAGCCCCGCCCCGCCCACTGCTTTTCCCACGTTAACCACACCCCTGGGAGACTCCTCCCACCACGTGCCCTGGGTCCTGAGCAGGCTTTGGTAGTATCTCAGCATCTACTCCCGCAGTGGAATAGCAAACCAGCAGGGCTTTGCTGGCCTCCTAGTAACATCGGCTAACTAGTGGAGCCCTGCTCCGTACTACACGCCCTTCCCAGAGCCCTGGGCTGTCAGTTCACCCTGGTGCTTTCCCTACCAACTGAGGCCAGGGCACTTACTGCTTCCCCCATGATGCTCACTACCTCATCTGCCTTTCCAGCAATAGCTCCTATGGCTCTCAGGTCCTGCCAGGTTCCTCAAACCTTGCTCATCTAGTTCTGGGCCTCCCTGAGAGGCACCCTGGGAGGAACTCAGTGCCTCGCTCTGTCCTCACGGCACCCACAGCAGCGTGGGGTTCCGCCGGACTGCTGAACATGAGGGCAAAGGCAAGAGAAAGGACAGTGGGAGCTCAGGAGAGGACACACCCGTGCAATGGCTCCCCACCCGGGTGGCCTGGCTGTGCCTTCAATCCTGCTCGCCAGCAGAGAGGCTGGGAGGTGGGACAGGATTAGCAGAATTAGCATCTCTGTCTCTCGTCCTGGCCATGCTCCGTGCTGGGCACAAGCATTGCTTCATAGCCGGCGCGTGAAGGCCCTTCAGGCAGTGCTGCACAGGTGTGTTCACAACGACCTCTCGGAAAGAAATGATCTCGAGCCTGCCAGGCATAAGAAATGAAAGGCTGTTCAGGGAGAAGTGGCTGCCTTTCATGGAGCCTGGGACTCCATCACAGTCCTCACAGCCTCCTCTGCTGGTGGGGCCTCGCCCTGCTGCTCTCTGGCCTCTCCCCGTTAGCTCACAACTCCTGAGGGCCCCAGCATAGCCTTCTGTGTGTCACAGACCCCTGCCAACAGCTCGGCTCTGAGTTCAGAAGAGACAAAGAAGGAACGAGAGAAAATCTGACAGCAGCTCTTCTGGCCCAATTCAGTGTCTCTTCCTGGTCCACTCACCCCAGAAAACTGCCCAGGTGGGACCCTAAGGCCAGGCTGGTGTTGCCACCATCCTGTCTAGTGCAGGGAGCACCTATCAACAGTGTGTCTTGCACTTCACAAATAGCGGCATTGTGAAGTGGCTTGATGATGTCACTAGGCCCTGGCCAGACCTGAGCCCAGGCTGGCCTCACACAGGCGTTTGTGGGCCCTGCTGTGCCCTCCCCTGCTGGGATGAAGCCCTGG
Source organism: Capromys pilorides (assembly GCA_004027915.1). Lineage (NCBI taxonomy): Eukaryota > Metazoa > Chordata > Mammalia > Rodentia > Capromyidae > Capromys > Capromys pilorides. The sequence goes on from PVKN010034235.1 coordinate 3,931, forward strand.
CAGGCAGCAGCTGCCGTTTCCTGGCCCCAGTCCGGCAGGCTACACATGACAGACTGCCTAGTGTGGAAACTTATTAAGCTATTTGAAGCCGTCAAGGGAAACCTGCTCCGCGTAAATATCGGCTCCACTTGGCAAAATACCTGGAGTGGGATTTTATTTCTGCTGGGCATTATTATGGCTATTGATTTGAGAATCTGAAAATTCAATAAAACAGATTAAACCTCCCAGGGAATGAGCACACAGACCACCAGCTAGCCTCGCTGTGGGCCTGAAGGCGCGGTGGGTGGGAAGGAGTCGCACCCAGCATCTCGCTGAGCAGCCCCAGCCCTGGGGTGAGCAGAAAGTGGTTGAGCCCCTGCCCGCCAGGACCCCCAGAGGTCACAGAAGCCCTCAGGGGGATAAGAACTCAGTCTCTCCTTGTGCAGAGCACCTGGCCTGGCTGTGCAGGAAGCTAACATTATTGTAAGGGGAAAGCCCAGGATGGAATCTTGCTTCTGAAGAGAGGACTAGCTGTAAAGCACCGTCCTGGGCTGAGCAGTGAGAGCCGGCCGCACATGGCTGCTGGAGCGCGGCGGGGGATGCTCTCAGCTTTTAGGTGTGTGACGGTTGGTGGGAGCATGTCTTTGTTTTTAGGAGGTATGTGCTGAAATGTTTAAGTGAGAAACATGCCGTCTGCAGTTTACTTTTCAGTGGTCAGTTAAAAAAAACCAAACCTGGAACTCCGTGTGTCCAGATTGTTCTTGAGGAAAACAGGGGAAATTGGGAAGGTTTATAGGTCTTCATTGTATTATTATTTCAACTTGTTAAAAATGCAAAGGAAGAAAAAGATAGAAATCCCCTGTGTTCAAGAGACTCATAACCTAGACCTGGGATGGCAAACGCTTTAGAGCTTTCAAGGGTACAAACACTGCTGTGGCACGTGTGCCATCGTTTGCCATCACTGGTCCAGAGTTCAAGTATTCACTTACATGACAGTGCCTCAGTTACTCTTCTCTCATTGCTGGGACAAAATACTCAAAATGAGGGAAGGAAAGGTTTATTGAGCTCACAGTTAGTGCAGGGTTCAGTCCATACTCAGCTGGCCCCAAGGCAGAGTGCCACATGGCAGAGGGCAGCTGTTCATGGCAGCAGAAAACAGCAAAGAGCAAAAGGAGGAGCAGCAGCCAAGACAGCAAGCCTGTGTCCCTTATGTTGTAATGCAGATCACCCACCCCAAGCCGGTGTGGCTTTCACACCCATAATCCCAGCATTAGATCATGAATTAAACATAAACTCAAAAGCCTGCCTCAGTGACTGCATGGAGCTTTGAGAGGACAACTGCATACAGATATAACAGACAGCGAACCCAGCCTAGGAACAGGAAGATGGACAAGACAGGACAGGACAGGGGACCTACGAGGAGTGCTGCTTTCTGATTCCTGGCCCTCCCCATTTGCCGACACGGAAAAGCACAACGAGGCAGGACTGGTTCTTCGATGGCATCTTAAGCCTGGAAGGGAAAGGGACTGTTACTGCCTGGTACTGACAGAGACATCACAAGCAGGTCAGAGTTCTCTCTCATAGAGGTCCCTGATAGGCCCAGCTGGGTAGAGCCCCATGGTCTTGGTGCCAGTCTCACAGGCACCCAGGGCCCAGCTGAGGTGGGCCAGACCCCTGAGCAGGACCTTGGTAGTCCACATGGCCAATGGTGACTCCTTGCCCTTCAAACACTGAACACCATGGATTCCTGCCAAGGTGTCCCTACTTGGGAGAAAAGTGGCTGTGACTGGGTTGGAAGGGACAAGGCAGAAGCTCACTGTGTTTGGGGGTGAGGCAAGCAGGGTGGGCTCAGGCTGCCACAGAGAGGAGGCACATCGTACTGAGAGGTGCTAAATGGGAAAACACCATTTACCTGCACCTTCACAAGGGCATTGTGAGGACAGGTCACTTTAACAATAGTTTCTGTGGTGTTGTTTGGATACACCATAAAAAATGAATACTAAATTTGCAGCTTCCAAGAATATTACCAAGCATGATATGAATAGGCAACATTAGCCCACTCCCCACTTCTTGCTGATGTCCACTGCCAAAACGGGAGGCAGAGTGGGACATTAACTAAGCCCAAGAAGCAGGAGCAGGAAGTGAGGGGTGGCAGGAAGAATGGGCAGGCTGAGAATACCCAGGCATTTTACATTCCCAAACAGTTTTGTCAATTAGACTGGGCAAGACCACTCTGCCAACTCAGCATTGGCAGAGTCAGGGTCAGTCGGGGAAGCCACATGCTAAGCCTGGAGCACCTTGTTATAGCAGAAGGTGAGGAAGGCTAGGGAAAAAGAAAAGTGTCCATGGGGATCCAGGAGCCATCCTGAAGGGGCTCTGATTGCCAAAGTGGGAAGAGGTTGCACACTAAAGTCAAATCATTAGAAAAAGAAATAAAACTATTTGCATCTATGCCAGTGGTTTTCAACTAGGGACAGCTCTGCCTACCCTGTCTCTGCTGTGACATTTGACAATATGCACAGACATTTTTGGGTGTGGATTGAGAGGGATATAAGCAACCTTCAGCCAGTGAGAGCAGACCAGGAAGCTGCCACACATCCCACAGTGCACCAGGCAGCAGCCGGGGACAAAGGCTCATGTGGTTCAATATGCTGATACTGTCCAAGGTGAGAAGTCTGGTGCTATATACTTGTTACCCTGATAGTTAAAATATTTTAAGAACAGATGGGGGCAATTATGGGAAGGCTCTTTTGTTTATGGCACAGTGCCGAGTGCTGGCTGGTAAACACAGGGGCTACATGAGCTAGAATGTTGTTTTGTAACTACCGTGGTCAAGGTTGGTTCAGGCCACAAGCATAATGGATGCTAATGCAGGGGAAGTAATTTTGACTAGGAGTAGGAAATTTGGATGTCCTAAATTTGCATGTTTCCCATAGATTGCTTATTCTTTGTAAGGGGAAGGAAGCTTATAAAGTGGATAATTGGTGCCACTCTTGGTGTGTTTTACGGCTCATATCTAGATGTCCCCTGGAAGCATCACTTGGTCATAGGTGGAACTTCTCAGAGGTGGCTGTACTTAGGGCGTGTGACTCTAGGAATCAAGGACGTGATGCTGGGATTGATTCATGCATGATGCTAGGATTAATGCCGCCTCCCCCAAGGCAGCTAGGATATAAAAGACTGAAAACATTTTGTCAATTGCTGCTTGCTGCTTTTCCTGCCTTCTTCCTGCCATAAACTGTTTCTCCTTTCTGATGACCTTCCGCACTGCTACCCTGCCTTGGAGCCAACCAATGACATGTTGAAACCTCTGCAAACTGTGAGGGCTGCAATTGCCCTCCTCCTTTAGCTCTGGGCATCAAATATTTTGTTTAAGCAAGGAGAACAGAAAATAAGATAGTGTAACCAAAATTCCTAGCATAATGAGGGGCAGATGGACAACATGTCCTAGAATGAGATGTCCCTAAAAAGGCTGCAATGTCTTTGGTACAAGAGTCCTGAGTTCTAGACTGAAATGGAAACATTCTATTTTTTTCTAAAAACATTCACATTTTTCATATATGTCAGCCTCATAAAAGGCAAATAAAGGCTGAGCCTAGCTTCCACTTTAAGTGAAACCAGGAGATGTGGCAGCTAACTGCCAACCATGAGCTTAGATACAAGCCTGTCCTGAAGGAGAAATGGATCTATAAATAACTGACAAAATTAGCATGTGACAGTAGATCAAAGAACTATATTTACTTAAAATTTCCTGACCTTGCTAACTGTACTATAGTTAGCATATTAATTCATTTTTCATTATTATAATGAAATGTCTGAACTGGGAAAGAAAAGGTGCTTATCTTGATTCATGGTTGTACTCCAGGTTCAGGGGATATATCTGGTGATCTCTTGCTGACAAACCGCCAAAGTGGGACAGGGCATCCCATGGCAAGAGACAGGACTGCATGTGCATCCTCTAATCTCTCCACTATTTCTTATAAAGTCAGCAAAACTCAATTGTGGGGCTTCCACCTTGATGAGCCAAGCAACTCCTAGTCACCTCTCAAAGGCCTCTAAACCTTACACTTGGATTAAGTTTTACTCTCCTAATACTTTAGAACAAAGTTAAATTTCAGCACATGAATGCTTGGGATACACTCAAGTGATACCAGACCGTAGCAGTTAGACACCAGAAAGGCTTTCTCCTTAAGAAAGACAGACCAAGTAGCCAAGGATTGAGATACAATTTACTGTCAAATGGTCAAGGAAAAAAATGTGAATGAATATGTGTGTGTGTGTGTGTGTGTGTGTGTGTGTGTGTATGTGTGTTTATAGTGAGAATCTTGAGTCCGGGAGAATGCCCTGCATTACCTAGAGGTGCCCTAAATGTCACCATGTAGATTCTTTTGAGAAGAAGGCAGGAGGTCAGAGCAAGTAGTAGATGTGACAGTGGGTGGAAGCAGCAGTGGTGTGAGGTAGGGACCTGTGGTATCTTCCTTATACTGTAGCACATGCCTGAAATAAATAAATAAATGCATAAAAAGAAAAGGCTTATCTTGGCTTCCATGAAGGTGCCAGTGTATGGTTAGTTGGCCCAAGAACAGCATTGGAGAAGAAGCGTGATGCTGAAAGAGTGAAAGGCAGAGGAAGCCACTCACTTCAGAGCAGGAAGCTAGAAAGGAAACAGAAGAGATGAGGGTGGTGCAGCGCCACACTCAGGCTCACATCCTGACGACCTAGAGATCTAACACTGCCCACTCAGCCCTACTTTCTAAAGGTCCCATCACCTCCTGATAGCATCGAGCTGGGGGACCAAACTGTCAATATATGGAGTTTTAAGTGACATCCCAGATCCAGTCTGTGGCAGGGCCACAAACCAAGGAAAACAGGTGGCCTGCAAACACTGGAGAAGGCCAAGGAGCAACTCTCTTTTGCAACCTTCAAAGCGGAAAGCTCTGCTGGCACCTTCACGTCAACCTAATGGGAATGATTTTAGTAACTGGCCTCCAGAGCAGTGAGAGAATAAGTTTGCCTTGTGTTAAGCCACTAAGTTTGTGATAACTTGTGACAGCAGTTACAGGCAACTAATACACCTACATGTGTATGATACGTGTGCGCATACACACATGCGATGATCTTCACGGACTGCATACTCCTAAATTGGCCTACTCACTGAGATCTTTTTTTTAAATTTCTCAAACCAGTACTCACAGTTCTTTGGGGACATCTGTCGACATGCCCAGCAGTGATGAAGCACTCAGGTGGGACAACATGCATGTGGCCACTTAAAGCAAAACAAAGCGTCCTTGCTTCAGGCCTTGTAACTCTAAACACGTGTCCTTTTCCAGGTCTAGCATCACACTTTTACTCCGTCTGGCACTCATGTTTTTAAAAACATCTCCTAAGGGCAGTGCTAACCTGTCTTCTGGCGTCTCTGCACGCAGGAAGGCTATAACAGGCCTCAGGGAGGAGACGCAAGTGAGTGCACTGGGCAGGCTTGCTGGGGCATGAGCTGCGGTGCCGCTGACCAGAGCTCAATCACAATGAGTCAATAGTATGGATTAAGCAAGGTATCCTTAAATAGAAACAGACTATTGATTGATCGCTTGCCGAAAATATTATCACCAGAGGCTCAAAGAAACATAACATAACACTGTATTGTGCCTGAGAGCAATGCATCAATTAATTAGTGGTCATAGTAAAATTACACATGTGTGTGTGTGTGTGTGTGTGTGTGTGTGTGTGTAATTACATATATATATATATATATATATATATATATATATGAGAGAGAGATACAGACAGAGAAAGAAAGACATGTAAGAAAAAGCAAAGCAAAGGTGAAAGGTAAGTATGAGTGAGGGTATTATGGGTATTCTTGAAATTTTCCTTGCAAATTTCCTGTAAGTTTGAAACTACTGTCAAGCAGTGGCATCCAAATGTGCCCCATCAGGTCAGTATGTCTGCATCCCATAGTTTAAGCTCAGTGAAGAGCCAGTGTAAGGCAAGGCCAGGGTGCACCAGGGTAGGCTCCACAGGTGCAGCTGGGAAGAGGCGGGGTGGTCTCCATGGTGCCCACACTGTAGGTGGGTGGTGCAGACTCAAGCCTTGTAATTGGTGATGGCACTGGCCAGCTGGCTCTCCAGAGCTGCAGCTCTGCCCAAAGTAGCCATCAGAGAGATGAGGGAGAAGTAGCTCAAGTTGCTCTGTCCGTAATTCCCCTGGGCAGGAGAGGATGACAGATGGCTCAGGAAGAACTACAGCACCCATCTGAGTTGCCGTCTAGGTCAAAGGCCCCTTAGTCTCACAGCCACTGAGCCACAAGCTTGCCCCCACCTTCTCCTCACGTCCAGCTACATTCATCAGTCCCTGTCCTTGCCCCGCACACAGTTGCCTGGGTAGCATGTTACTTGGCTGCTTTATCTTAAATAGAGTATGTGCACAAAGGAATTCTTGGTTTCCCTCAGTCTTGGATTTTCCACATTGATGTAAATGGCACCATCATCCACCTAGTTACCAGGGCTCCACGTTTTGGATCCACCCTGTGTTCTTTTTGTAGTTGGTTTTAGCTGTTGCTGTTTTGCATTGTTTCATTTTTGGCAAAACTCACCTCTAGTAAAATACACAGATCTTAAATGTTAAGTTGATAAATGTTAATTTGTTAAGTGTAAGTTGATACCCACACACACATATACCTGTAAACCCAACACCCCAGTCAGGACATAAGGGTTATTTCCATCAATCCAGAAAGGTCCCTCTGCTCACTTCTGGCACATTGTTTTTGGGTTTTCAAAATGTGAAAGCAGCTGAGTGAAGCAGGAGGACTGCTGCACGTTCAAGGCCAGCCTGGAGTACATAGTGAAACTCTGTCTCAAAAAGACAAATAAAATAAATGCAGCCTTGCCTTCCTGGAGTACATGGCTCTTAGTCATGATTATTACCTTTTTACATACTACTAGACTGGGTCTACTGATATTTTATGAGGGACACTGAATAGCGGTCCCCAAAATGCCCATTGTCCTCATCCTGGGCCTCTGCGAATTTATCTTCCATGACAAAAGAGACTTTGAAGACATGCGGGCGTGGTTAAAGATCTTGCCACTCAAGAGAGGACCCTAGATCATCCACATGGTGCCCCACAGGATGGAGGCAGAGAGAGCTATGACTAAGAAGAACTGCAGACACGACCTGGTAAGGAGCTTTGAAGATGGAGGCAAGGATGGCAGCACTGCTCTGAGGAAGGAGAAGAAGCGGGTGCTCTCTCGCAGCCTTGATGGGAGTTTGGCCCAATAAAGCTGACTTCCAAATTCTGGTCTCCAGGATAATAAAGGAATTAATGTGTTGTTTGAGTGAAGAACAAAGTCTGTGGTGATTCGTTACAGCAGTAACTGGAAGCAAGCATGGGGGCGTTGTATAAGAAACATCGTTCTGTGGTTCTCCTTTCATTTTACAGGCTGGATTGTGTGCTATGGTGTTCTGGCTTCATAAAATAAGCTAGCTTTTTCTTTTCCTCTAGTTTCTGAAAGAGTTTGTTTCAACTTAGTATTATTTCTTCCTTAGCTATTTGTTATTCATCAGCAAAATCATTTTGATCTGCTGTTTTTTGTGGAGAGACTTTTAAATTATAATATTTCTTTGATAGACTAAGGGGTATTCAAATTTTCTGCTTCTTAATGAGCCAGTTTGGTGAGGCATGTTCACTAAGGACTTTGTCTATGTTACCAAAGCTGTCAGTTTATCAGTATAAACTTATTCATGCAACCTTTCCTTCCATCTTTCAACTACCAATAAGATAGACCATCCTATATCCTTTTTCTTTTCTTCTTTTTTCTTTTTATATTTTATTCTGTAGTACAGGGTCTACCGGATTTCACTACACAAATCGGACTCGTATTGATCTTGTTGTTTTCAGCTTCCCTGCACTTGGCTAAGAAGGCGCTTAGTCCACTGAGCTATCTCACCAGCCCTGTACTGTTGT
>PVKN010034236.1:0-11869 GCA_004027915.1 Capromys pilorides
AAACCTTAATTTTTTTTTTAGCACTTCCAAATGCATTTTGTATGTAAGTCACTCTTCTAAAAAAAGTTTATAGGGGCTGAGGATGCAGAAAACCAAGGTCCTCAGTTTGATTCCTGGTACCTGAAAAAGTTAATTAATTTATTCTTCTTTTGAGTTCTTATACAAGGGAGATTATACAACATTTACATATGTAGATCTGGTTTATTTCACTTATGAGTTTATGTTCAAGATACATCCACTTATATATGAAGTCTCCTAGTTTATCATTCTTTATAGCTCTGTAATACCCCATTTTATGAAAATACCACGTCTTTTTCAACCATTCTTCAGATGATGGGCACTTTGGTTGTTTCTAAGATTTGGCTATCACAAATTGTGCCTCTGTGAATGTAGGTGCACAGATACCACTATGATGTGATGTTTTCAGTTCCTCTGGGAAAATTTCCAGTAGAGGGATAGCTGGATTGAATGGGATTTCCAGTTCTAGTTTTTTAAGGCATCTCCACAGTGCTTTCCATAACGGTTGCACCAGTCTACATTCCCACTAGCAGTGGAGAAGTGTTCCTTTTTTCCCATAGCCTCTCCAACATTTGTTGTTGGTTGATTTCTTTATGGTAGCCATTCTTTCTGGGGTGAGATGGTATCTAAGTGTTGTTTTGATTTGCGTTTCATGAATGGCTAGCAATGTGGAACATTTCTTCATGTATTTATAGTCTTGTTGAATTTCTTTCTCTGAGAAGTTTGTGTTCATCTCAGATGCACATTTCTGGACTGGGTCTTTGAATTTTGGAGTCCTAATGTTTTTTAGTTCTTGATAAATTCTAGAAAGAAGACCTTTGTCTGAATACTTGTTAGTTAAAATCTTTTCAAAATTTGTGGGTTGTCTTTTCACTCTGTTGATAATTTGTTTAGATGTGAAAAAAACTTCTCAGCCGAAGGAGGCCCTAGTCGTTGATTCTTTCATTACACGTGATTTTAGATTACTGCACGTGAGCTCTTTGCTTACCCCAATGTCTTCAAGACTTCCTCCAACTTTCTCCTCTAGGAGATTTAGTATTTCTCTTTTGATATTTAAATCTTTAATCCATTTTGACTTGAGTGCATGGTGATAGACCTGGGTCAAGTTTTACTTTTCAGCATGTAGAGCCAGTTTTTCCAGCACCGTTTGTTAAAGAAGCTATCTTTCTTCCAGTAAACATTTTTGGCCCCTTTGTCAAAGATAAGGTGGATGAGTGTGTTTATATTTGCTTCTACATCTTCTAATCTGTTCCACTGATCCTCAGGTCTATTTTTTTGCCAATACCATACTGATTTTATCACGGTAGCTCTGTAGTATAAGTTTAGGTCAGGAATTGTAATACCTCCTGCCTTATCTTTGTTGCCCAGGATTGTCTTTGCAATTCTAGGTCTTTTCTGGTTCCAGATAAATTTTAGGAATGATTTCTCCAGGTCTGTGAGGTATATTGATGGTATTTTGATAGGGATTGCATTAAATCTGTATAATAATGTAGGGAGTATGGCCATCTTCACAATGTTGGTTCTTCCTATCCAGGAGCAGGAAATATCTTTCCATTTTCTGAAATTCTCTAGAATCTCTTTTTCGGAGTACTGTAAGTTTTCATTGAATAGATCTTTAACTTCTTTAGGTTAATTCCTAGGTATTTCATTTTTTTCAGTGCTATTGTAAAAGTTATTGTTTCTCTAATTTCTCTCTCAGTGTGTTCGATATCCATGTAGAGGAATGCTATTGACTTTTGTGTGTTGACTTTGTGCCCTGCTATGCTACTGAATTTGTGTATTAATTCTAGTAGCTTCTTGGTGGAGTTCTTTGGGTCTTCCAAGTAGATTATCATGTCATCTGCAAATAATGGTAGCTTAACATCATCTTTACCTATTCTTATTCCTTTTATTTCTCTCTTGTCTAATGGCTGTAGCTAATGATTTCAGAACTATATTGAATAGGAGTGGCAATAGGGGACATCCTTGTCTTGTATCAGATCCCAGAGTAAAAGACTTTAGCTTTTCCCCATTTAGAATTATGTTAGCCATTGGATTGCATAGATGGCTGTTGTGGTTTGTATCTAGTTGGCCCCCAAAGCCTCATAGAAATCATGGGGCTGTCCCGCTCCAGGGGCGGGACTTGAGGGGTTGTGCCCAAGAGAGCTGCGAATCATTAAACTGACAGCAGGCACTATGAGAGGTTCTTCCTCCCCCAGCCTCAGGCAGAGGTTTCTCAAATGTATGGAGCAAATCATTCTGGACACGGCAGTGCCCCAGCCTCTCCTCCAGATCCTGTTAAAGCAGGAGCAGTGTCTTGAAACTTCCAGTAACAATGAGCTAAATAAATCTTTCCTCCCCTAAGCTTGTGTGTCAGGTATTTGTCTCAGCAACGACAGAGAAAAGTAAGACAATGGCTTTTATCAGATTGAGGTAGAGGTCCTCTATTCCAATTTTCTGTAGGACTTTGAATATGAGTGAGTGTTGCACTTTGTCAAAAGCTTTTTCTGCATCAGTTGAGACAATCATGTGGTTTTTGGCTTTGGCTCTATTGATACAGTGTATTACATTTATAGATTTGCATATATTAAACCATCCTTGCATCTCTGGGATGAATCCTACCTGGTCATGGTGTGTAATCTTGATGATTTACTATATTCTATTGGCAAGGATTTTGAGGATTTTTGCATCTATGTTCATGAGAGAAATTTGCCTGTAGTTCTCTTTTTTAGTTGCATCTCTCTCTGATTTTGGTATCAGTGTGATACTTGCCTCTAGGAATGATTTTGGGAGGATTGTTTCCTTTTCAATTTCATTGAAGAGTTTGAGGAGTATTATTTGGATTATGACTTCTGTAAATTTCTTGTAGAATTCAGCTGTGAATCCATCAGGACCTGAACTTTTCTTTGTTGGTAGACATTTTATTACATTTCGTATTTCATTGGCTGTTATTGAGAGTTCTTATGTCTTCTTGATTGAGTTTTGGTAGTTTGTGCTTTTCTAGGAATCTGTCCATTTCATCTGTCTTCAATTCTTTTTTTTTTTTTTTTTTTTTGGTGGGACCGGGGTTCAAACTCACGACCTTGCACTTGCCAGGCAGGCACTTGTGCCACGGAGCTATCTCCCCAGCCACATCTGTCTTCAATTCTATGAGAGTAAAGATTCTCAAAGTAGCTATTAGTGATCCTTTGAGTCTCTGTTGGGTCTGTGGTAATTTCACCCTTTTCATTCCTTATTGCTTGAATTTGAGTCCTTTCTTTCCTCTTTTTGACAAGGTTAGCTTGGGCCTTATCTGCTTTATTTAATCTTCCAAAGAACCAGCTTTTTGATTCATTAATTCTTTGTATTTTCTTCATCTTGATTGAGTTCATTTCTACTTTAATCTTTATAATTTCTTCCTGTCTTTGGGCTTTGGGTTTCATTTCCTCTTCCTTTTCTGCTCAGTTTAGGTGCTACATGAGAGTATTTATTTGTTCCCGTTCTGTTTTCTGTTTTTTTTTAAAGTCATATTTTTTATTTTTTATTATTTATTTATTTATCTATGTTATGGCTGGCTCAGCCTGAGCTGGGGATGGGGCTGGCACAGCATGTGGTGCCAGGGATCGAACCGCGGTCCCTGCGGTTGCCTAAACTTGCTGAAATAAGTACTTTAGACTGCTGAGCCATCTTGCAGGCCCTTATTTATCTTTTTATATTATGGCCGGCTCAGCCTGCCCTGTGGGTGGGGCTGGCACAGCATGTGGTGCCAGGAATTGAACTGTGAACTCTGTGGTTGCCTAAGCTTGCCAAAGCAGGCGCTTAGACCACTGTGCCATCTTGCCACCGTGCCCGCCCCACCCCACCCCCATTCTGTTTTCTTAATGTGTGAGTTCAGAACTATAAATTTCCCTCTAAGAACTGCTTTCGTTGCGTCCCATAAATTCTGGTAGATTGTGTTTGAATAGCGTAGTCTTAAAATCTGGAGAAAATACCCATTTGTGATTTCTCCTTCCTCTATTTTGAAGGGATTTTACTTCCTTTTTTGTGGAACTGGGGATTGAGCTCAAGTTACTTCTTAATAGATAATGATATTGTGTATTAAAAATTGTCAGACCTAGTGGCACATTCTTGTATTCTCAGCACTTGGGAGGCTGAGGCATGAAGATAGCTCTAAGTTTAAGGTCATAAGGGCTACATAGTAAGGCTATGCCTTAAAAATAAATTGAAATAATCTCACTTTATAGATAGTCTAAAATTGCAGAAGATATTATTTTGAGATTTTATATCTTTCCCATTAACTTATTCTATTAACAGATTGTCTGGTGGATAACAAACTCTAGGTTAAGCATGAAAGGTTAGGTCAGTGAAAGAACTTGCCACCTCAAGCTGGGTGTGGTGACTAATGCCTATAATTCTAACCCTGGGGAGGCTGAGGCAGGAGCCTCCAGTTCCAAGGCCAGCCTAGACTGCATAGTGAGTTCAAGGCCAGCCTCAATTTCAAAATGAAATCCTGTCTCAAAAAAACAAAACAAAACATGCCACCTCAAAAGACAACTTCTATTGCTGGTGACAACTCTTATTTATTAGAAAATTCTCTTAATTTAAATTAAAGCATGTTTACTATTCCTACTATTATAGGGAACAAACTCTTTTAATGAGAAGCTTTTTAGTATATAGGGACTATTATATTCTGCATGGAAAATTACCTCCAAACTGGAGGTGGGGGGCATGCATGTACATGCTCTGGAGATCTTAACCCAGGGTCTTTCTTGTGTTAGGTAAGTACTGTACTACTGAGCTATACCCTAAACTTCACCTCCCCACTCACATCTATCTGTTCATCCAAGACCTTTCAAATTTCTTTCATTTTTTTTCTTTTGTACTGGGGGTCAAACTCAGGACCATACTTATGCTTGCTAGGCAGGTGCTTATGCCACTGAGCTATCTCCCTGGCCCTGACCTTTCTAATTTCTTACATTCTGCAAAGATAGATTTGAATGCTTTAGATATAAACTGAAACTTACTTTTTTGGTTTGGTATGGTTTATTGTGGTTTTTTGAGACAGGGTCTTGTTATGTAGTCCAAGAGCCGGGCTGACCTCAAACTTTTGGCAGTTCTCCTGCCTCAGCTTTCTGAGTTGAAGCTATCTGTATATAGTTACTTTTAGTAATTAGAAAGCTTAGTTTAATAATTCTGTTCTAAAATAAAGACATTAACTGAACACTATTGCATGATTACCCTTTTTATCAGTTATGTCAGTATTTTAGAATAGTTAAAATAAAAAATGCAAATCTTAAGTTCTCGGTTATTATTCTGTATGTTAGAAAACAAAAAGTATCTCTAGTAGATAAAACATTTCTGTAGATTTTTTTGTTTTGGGAAGGTTTTGTTTTGAGACAGAGCCTTGTTTTCTAGTTTAGAGTGGCCTTGAACTCACTGTGTAGCCCAGGCTGGCCTATACCTTGCCACAAAAATCCTTTGGCCTCAGTCTACCAAGTGCTGGGATTACAGGAATGTGCCACCATGCCTTGCCTATTTTTATGTTTAACAGCTAATATGCCACCATGTCCTGAAAAATACAACAGATTAAACCTTATGAAAAAATGTATTCTCTAAAAGTTTCTCAAATAGCCAAACTAGGAAATTTTATGGCAAGTATTTAGCTATAGCAAAGGAATACGTAATTCTGTTGATTTATATTTAAAAATGTTTTAAAATGTTACTCAGTATACCACATTTTATGCACTATGTGATATATGTATGTGTATGTGTGTGTGTGTGTGTATATATATATATATATATATATATATATAGTGAAAATAGTACTCAGTAGTATTTTAAATGCCTAGTAAATGCTTTGAACTGATGAGTTTCTGGACCAAATTAAAAATATAGCCATTTAATTTAAGAAATTAATTTCTAGTAGCAGAAAATTGGAAAGGTAGAGTGTTAGAAATGTCATCAAAGAAATTCAGATAGTTCTGTGGAATCTCACAAAGTACTTTATTGTAAGAGGCTCAGTGGTGATTTAAGATGAAATATGATCTGGTCTACAAAGGATAAGAAAAACTTTCCTTTTATGGAAGTTATCATCTGAGCCTTGAGATGAATAATATTTAGGGGCAGCTTAGGATCTCATAAGATTGAGCTTGTTCTTAGGGGCAGCGCTTACATGTGATGGGGTTAAAAATAGAGCAGCTCCTGCTATACAGAGAGATAGGGAGTTGTCTTCAGCTTCAATTGGTTAGGAAGAGTTTCAGTTTTTACATGTAGAGTCGTTTAGAATGTTAATATATTTTAAAGTTGCACGTATAGCATTAGTGAGCAAGTTTGGGATGAGAAAATACAACTTAGCAGAGAGATGTTGGCATATACTCATAATTTGTGATTGCTGAGTAAACGAAGACTTCTAACTGTGCCTGAGATACAATTTTATTTATGTTTATTTTTTGTTTGTTTGTTTGTGGCATGGTCCAGACTGGCCTTGAACTCACTATGTAGTCAAAGCTGGTGATCCTTCTGCCTCAGCCTCCCAAGTGCTGGGATTACAGGCATGTGTCACAGTGTCCAGTCTTAGATATAATTTTAGACACTTAATAAATATTTGTGGAAGCCAGACGTGGTGATGCACACCTGTAATCCCAGCATTTGGGATGCTGAGACAGGAGGATCAGTGTGAGTTTGAGACCAGCCTGGGCCACAAAAGGGAGCTCAAGGGCAGTCTGAACTGCATGGTGAGACCCTGTCTCAAAAAGACTAAATAAATAAGTAAATAAATAAATAAATACTTGTAGACACAAACCCAAATGGCCTTCATTGATAGAATACTGTATAGCAGTATTAAATGTTTTCTGGGCAGCTATAGGGATTCCCCAAGATTTAGGGGGTTTACAGTATCAAAACTTTTTATACTAAGACTTTGTGTTTTCATTTCCGAAGGCTGAGACCTAAGTCAGAATTCCAGTTCTAGTGAAGGTCTAATCTTCTAATTTGTAGACTATGACTTGTGATATTTTCACATGGCAGAAAAATAAATAGGGGGCTGTTTGGAATTGCACTTACATGAACAATGTAATCCCCTTCATAAGCACTTCACCCCCAGGACTTTACTTTCCAAAGGCTCCTAAAATGAGTAAGGCAAATAATGTATGTGTGAAAGAAATGCACAAAAAGAATTAGGCTAGGAGTTAAAAAGAAAGATAAAATTTCTGTCTCTGGTTTTAGTTGTCATGGCTAGTAGATGACAGTGGAAATTATAATTAATACACATGGAAAAATGTACAGTAAGCAAATGTACTAATTAAGATACCAGGGAATAGAATTGCATCCCTTACATTCTCATTTTACTTTATTTCTATGAATGAGCCTTTCATCAGTTTCTTTTTCTTTTCTTTTTTTTTTTTTTTTTTTTTTTTTTTTTTTTTTTTTTTTTTTTTTTTTTTTTTTTTTTTTTTTTTTTTTTTTTTTTTTTTGTCTTTTTTTTATTTTATTTTATTTATTTATTTGTTTGCTTGTTGTGTTTGTTTGTTTCTTTATTTATTCATTTTGTGGCTGGCTCAGCCTGCCCTGGTGGTGGCGCTGGCGCAGCATGTGGTGCCGGGGATCGAACCGCAGTCCCTACAGTTGCCTGAGCTTTCCTAAGCAGGCGCTTTAGACCACTGAACCATCTCGCCGGCCCCTTTTTTTGTCTTTTTGAGAGAATTCACACTGATCTGCCTGCCTCAGCCTCCCAAGTGCTGGGATTCCAGTTGTGTGCCACCATGCCTGGCTCTTTCATCAGTTCCATCTGATCTTTTTTTTTTTTTTCATCTGATCTTGAAACTGTACTGTAATGAGTTCTTCCTCCCTCTAATTGTTCTCTTTTTCCTCGTTGCTCTTTTTTCTCCCAATACCATGTATTGAACCTAGGGCTTCTATAGTAAGCTATATCCCTATGTGTTTTTTGCCTTTTTGTGACAGGGTCTCACTATGTAGTTCAGCTGGCCTTGAAACTTGGTATGTAGCCCAGTTTGGCCTTACAGTTCAGGTAACCATCCTGCCTCAGCTTCCCATGTGCTAGGATTACAGGGGTGCACATATTTTCAGATTTGCTTTTCCTTTCCCAGTCCTTTATAATGGTCATGTTCAAGTGGATCAGTGGCATCTGAAATGGTCTTATTATTTTCTCTGTTAGTCACTCATGCTGATATTTTCTCTATATGAGTTAGTTCAGTGAACCCTCCTCATTCCTGGTAGTTGCAATCTTTATTCCCCTTCAAATCCTTGTGTAGTTTGAACTCTCCTAACACTTTTCCTTAGACAGTCTCTCAGTGTGTTATGGTCACCCAACTCTTTGTATTTGCCACACCAACCTGGAATCTTTTGTGTCCTTTTTTTAAAAAATTTAAATTTATTTGTGCAATTTAGGTATACATAATGTAGTTGTTACTACATAATGGTAGTTGTTACTCTTCTTGGATATGTATTGTAAAGTATATCTTGGATTTTATTATTTCAATTTTTGTTTTGTGAGACTACATAGTTCAAGCTTGCTTAGTACTCATTGTGTAACTCATGCTGACCTCAAACTCATGGTGATCCTCTTGCCTTATTTCCAGGAGTTCTGGGAGTAAAGACATATGCAGGGGCCAGGGAGATAGCTCAATAGAATAAGCACTTGCCTGGCAAGCACAGGATCCTGAGTTCAATCGCCAGTACTGCAAAAGAAAGAGGGGGGGGGGGGGGGGAAAGACGGGCAGACGGACACAGACAGACACATGCCACCTCACCTGTCTATTTACTCTTTAATTTTTACATCACAATTTAGAGAAGTATTCAGGTTTTGGAGCCATACACACCTGCACTTAAATGATGGTGATACTGTTTTCTGTGACATCATTGTCCTTTCTTTGTCTCACTTTGCTTGCCTGCACAATTAAAATGTTTGCATCTACTTCACTAAGTTTTAACAAATTATTTGACATAGTTCCTAGCATGGTAAATTGTAGTTGTTTCATTACTTAATACAAATGAAAAGAGCAAGTTGTAGATTTGAGTTAATGTGCAGGTTTTATCATTTTAGAAGGAAATTACACATAAAGCAGCAATAATTTGATTCTTTAAATTTGTTTGTTTTGGTTTTTTGAGACTGGGTCTATGATGTCTTTCACAGTGGGCTTGAACTCAGAGTGATCCTCTTGCCTCACACATGTGTAACTATGGCCAGCAAAAAAAACAAAAACAATTTTTTTTTTTTTGGTCTTTTTAGAGACAGGTTCTCACTATGCAGATCAGGCTGGCCTTGAGCTCACCTTGTAGCCCAGGCTAGTCTCAAATTCACAATGATCCTCCCACCACAGACTCCCAAGTGCAGGGATAACAAGCATCTGCCACCATGTCCAGCATGCCCAGCAATTTTTTTTTTTTTGGTGGGACCAGGGTTCAAACTCACAACCTTGCACTTGCCAGGCAGGCACTTGTGCCATGGAGCTATCTCCCAGCCCCTCTAGCAAATTTAAAAGTTTTATTTTTACTTATTTTTTTCTGATTATAAAATTAGTAGCACTACATTTAAACTGAGGCAGAGCACCTGAGAAAGGAACAAATTGAGGAGCACCTCCACCTCCTTTGACTTCTTGCCTTGGAAGAGGATAAGGCCATGGGTGATAGAGAAGTTCACCAAGGCTGCTGTGTTCATGGAACTCACTGGAATGTTGTCTGCAGGTGGTATAGCCTAAACGCACTCCCAGATAATCAGGGCCAAGAACTGGGATACCGAGACCATGTCATCTAGAGCATCACACACAGATTTTCTGCATCATTATTTCTCTAGCCTCATCATAGTAGCAGCTGGATGGGGCTGAGGAGGTTGGTGATTGTCACTGGATATGCCTCACCACAGAAGGAAGCCTGGAGGAGGCCCCCGGGGACCAGGAAAAGCCCCTTTTCTCCAGTGCTCTCTGCTGACAAGGAATGTCATGCTTGCTGACAAAGCAGTGTTCCAGTTTCTGAGGCAGGGTGGTAAATAAAGGCTGGACTGGGAGCTGACAAGCTATGAATTGATAAGTGATTCAATCATCATAGCACACCAGAGTTTTCTGTCTGTTTTGTTGAACTTTAGTCTCAGAGTTACTAATTAGGGGTGCCACACAAAATGGTTCAGGAGTTAGGTAAGTTTGGGAATGACGGACGTTATTATCCGTTTTTTAGAGATTCATAGCATGTGAGCAATAAGAAATCCTACAATGTAGAAAGCTGTTTTAACTTTAGTTTTAGAAACTTTTTGAAGATAATGCTATTTGGAATCACAACTGTTACTTGGAGTGATTCTCTGAAATTTCTGGGTGTAACATTAAAAAACTAAAATATTGAAGGGCTGGGGAGATAGCTCAGTAGATTAAGTGCTTGCCTGGCAAGTGCAAGGTCCTGAGTTCAATCCCTGTACCGAAAAACAAACAAAAGATTCTCTCACATGGGACTGGGGAGATAGCTCAGTAGAGTAAGTGCTTGTGCAAGGGCCTGAGTTCAATCCCTGGTTCTGGAAAATAAATAAATAAAATGATACAAGAGTCAACAAAAAAGTCCCAATTTTTTAAAAAAATATTCATACTAGAAGTGAAATTCAGTGGTACAGTATGGGCTTAGCACTTTTGAGGCCTTGAGTTAATTCTGAGCATCATGAGAGAGAGAAAAAAAAAAGCAGCCTCAAAATAATTTGACAACTAGAATAATTGAAGCAGTAGCTAATTTAAAAAAATAATCAAAACTTAATTTTCTACAGTGCTATGAGTTACAGTATAAAATTATTGCTAGAAGGAATCTTTCTCTAATTGATGATAAAATGTATAAAATACCTACTAAGAAGCTTAAGAAATACACAAGACTTCTGGGAAGAAAGGGAGCCTTACTGAAATAATCTAGTGACAAAAAGACTGATAGTGGAGCCGAGTTTGATCCCTGGCACCACATGCTGTGCCAGCTCCACCTCCAGGGCAGGCTGAGCTGGCCATAAAAAAAAAAAAAAAAAAAAAAAGACTTGATAGTGAGAACACAGGCTGATTCCTGAGTGGTGCAGTTATGAAGTGCATGAATAGAAGAATACAGATGGCGAAAAACATAGGAAGATGTTTATTGTTTTTTAAAAAATTTTTTTGGCCGTACTGGGGATTGAGCTCAGGACCTTGTGCTTGCCAGGCAAGTGCTTGTTCTACTGAGCTATCTCCCTAGCCCTGAATGAATATTTTTTTTCTTTAAACTTTACTTATGTTATGGCCAGCTCAGCCTGCTCTGGGGGTGGGGCTGCACAGCATGTGGTGCCAGGGATCGAACCGAGGTCCCTGCGGTTGCCTAAGCTTGCCTAAGCAGGCGCTTTAGACCACTGAGCTATCTCGCCAGCCAGATGTGTATTCTCAGTAGTAAACAATACTAGATTTTTTTCAAATACTAAATGATAAATATTGAAAAGAACAATATGCACAGTTGTCAGTTATACAGAAAAGTGGCCCTGTATGTATGTTCCTGGGACTAAAAGGGAATGTACTCATTCTGGAGGGAATTTTTGCAATATAAATAAATATCTTTTAAGAATTTCCTTTTTACTCTTTGACCTGGCATTTCTCCTTCTAGTCATAGATGATTGTAAGAATAAAACTAGATGACTAGAAGTAACTGAAATCATTAAGTTTGTTTAGTCCAGTATAGCACATTAAAAAGTAATACATTCAAAGGGTATACAAATATGATGTAATATTCTAGTATTGCCAGGCATGGTAGCACATACCTGTAATCCTAGTAGTGTGGAAGGCTGAGGTGAGAGGATTACAAGTTTGGGCTCAGCCTGGACAAGACCCTTGTATTAAAAAATAAAAATAGATGGAGATGTAGCTCCGTGTGAAGGTTCAATCCCAAGACTTCA
>PVKN010034237.1:0-11868 GCA_004027915.1 Capromys pilorides
TGAAGAAAAAAATCAAGCAATATTCTGCATAGAAGAAGCACATTTAACTCAGAAAGAAATAAATAGATTGAGTATGAAAGAATGGAAAACACTGCTGTATGTCACTTGAGCTCAGAACAAAGCAAGGATAGGTAGCTATTTGGGTTGCTAACAAAGTTAACTTCAAACCAAGTGTTACTAAAAGACGTAAAGACTGTCATTAAATACTTGTTACAGAAAACCTTCAAAAGGGAGCGGTAACAATTATAAATATATTTGCACCCAATGAAGTAGTATTCAACTATATAAGAAATTTTTAACATAGGTAAGAAATCGAATGAGTAATAACATAATTGTACTGGGGGACATTAACACTGCACTGACACACAAAGATATAAATCAACTATGCAAAAATTCAGCAAAGAAAAAACGGAAGTAAACAAATATGAAGAAATGGACTTAGAAATCATTTGCAGAGCACTAAACCAAACAATATCAAAACATACACTTTTCTCAGCTGCAAACATCTTGAGCTCCAAAATAAATCATGTGCTAGCACATGAAACATGCTTAACTACAGCAAATGAATGAAAATTATTCCATAGATATTATCTGACTATAGTGCGATGAATCTGGATATTATTGACAAAATGAACATAAAAACTCCATAAATACATAGAGATAAAATTAAAGATATTATACAACATTTACAATCAAACAAGAATGCAGATTCAAGTTATTGGATACTATACGATACCGTGAAAGCCGTGTTAATTTGGAAATTTAAAGCAGTAAATTCTCACATGAAGAAAACAGAATAGGCCCAAATAAATAAACTTATGCTGCATCTCAAGCTCCTAGGACAAGAAGAGGAACTTGAGCACAAAGGTCAAATGAGGAAGCAATTTATAAAGATCAGAACACAAATAAATACAAGGAAGTTAAAGAAATCGATATAAACGCAAATGAGTGCAAGAGTTGGTTCTTTGAAAGAACGAAAATATATAGTGTGCCAAAGGAGAATCACCTAGAAAGAAAACATTCTCTGAGGCTTTCACAGAGAGCAAACTGGTCAAGCAACAGCTGTGACTCATCCAGATGGCTGACACTGGCAAATGTTCTACAAAGCACTATACGTGGTTTCAAAGTAAATCCTGAAGGGATTTGACCGATCTTGAGAGACACAAAACTTACATGTTTTACTATAAAGGTCTTGTTTAAAATTGCCCTTAACGACCCAGAAGAAAAGTTTAACCACAAGACATAAAACATAATGCTAGATTAGAGTACTGAGCTGTAAAAAACGTAAATCAACAGCTTCCAACATTGTCTGTTGTACCAATAACCCACTGTGATTATGAAACACTGGATTATGGATGCAACTATTTTCTCTTAGTTCAATGAGAAGAGATTTTGTTGTACCAATCATGATTTGAAAAATTATAACATCTACACCCTGTGCCCTGTATAACAAATAGGAGGATAACAATATGCATTGTATTGAATATTGAACTGTACAGCTAACAACTTTTGAAACTGCCATATTGTTATACATTGTTATTTCTTATTAAAATTAATAAAATAACAGAATTAAAAAAGAAAAATTGATAAAGCCTTATCCGCCCTATTTTAAAAAAAGGAAAGAAAAAATTCATATCCATTGAATTAGGAGTGAAAAGTTTGAAATTACTACATAGCCTATATAAATTCATATCATCAACACTTATTTCCAAACTCTTTACTCTCACAGGATGGAAAATACAGAAGAACTGGACAGATTCCTAGATATATATGAACTACCAGTGCTGAGTCAAGAAGATATAAAATAACCCAATATCAGCCATTGAAATTGAAACAGCAATAAAAACCCTAAAAACAAAGAAAAGCCCAGGTCCTGATGGGTTCACAGCTGAATTCTACAAAAATTTTAGGGAGGGTCTAATGCCAACTTTTCTGATACTCTTCAGTGAAATTGGAAGGAAAAAAATTCTCCCAAGCTCTTTGCTGGAAGCAAATATTACACTTATACCAAGATATGAGAAAAATTCATTGAAAAAGAAAACAACAGTTCAATCTCCATAATCAATACAGAGGCCAAAATTCCAAATAAACTGACTGATCAGAAAATTTGGGACACCACTTAGTTAAATGATGTCTCAGCAGAGGTCCTCTTATGTCCTGGGCCCTCATTAACATCCATCAATTTAGCTGTTTCTCTAATTCTATTACTTTTATCAAATAACAAGTAAGTTTAACAGAACATATGTGAAATGAATGTATAGCAACTTGGGATCATATTGCCTGGCCACTTGAACCCCTATACTGCATGGCAAAAGCAGGCCAGGGGCTCCTTCTCCTCAGGATGATTTTCCAAGTGGGGATTTCTGGTCCTTAAGTCAGCATTCCTTGTGTGTAAAACTCAGGAGTACTTTGATGTAGAAACCTGTTTATAGAAATTTAGAGATCAGAAAAAAGTTAAAATTATACTTAGCTAGAGAAAATCATCACAAAAAGAATCTTATTTTGTCTGTATAACTAATAAATATTTCATTTCTATGTGTGTATGAAATTTGCACATATCACCAGCAACTTCTCCAGCTACTGTGCCCCAATTTCCACAGTCAACATTTGGTTCCACATACTATTCATATCAGTGGGCTATTATTTCATGTACGACAAAAATATGTTTCATGTATACGAGGGGCCCTGTATAGTTTCCTGTGTGGGAAGCTCTCATCTGCTGAAGTTCTCTGTGTTATCACCAGGGGGAGCATCACACATTCCCCAAATGCCACACTTCTCTTTTCAGTAGTTTCCTGAGTAGTTTTCCATGACAATCCGGTTGACCAGTCACCTTTCACTTCTCTGATGTTTTAACTTCAGTCACAGAGTAAGAGAAGCCACTTAAATAAAGTCTCTAAGTCTCATATTAAGAATATGAATGTTATGCTCCACATTGGTCTTCAAAAGCAGGGGTCCAATTTTTTAGGTGACTCACTTTTTGGGTAACAGACAAAGTGTAAGCCAGCCACTTTTGATAAGACCACAGCTCTGCCAGTTGTGTTCACAATGCAGTGTGATGCTGGGCTTCTGCCCACAGCGTGTGGTGGAGATGCACTCACAAGCCAGTCTGCTGTTCCTCGCACTTGTGTTTTATCCACTGTTTCAAGACAGACCAAACAAGGAAAGAGAGGTAATTTACTTTGCTTCCTACAGCCTGTACGAGCTGAATTCACAGCTTGATACTGGGGACAGGGAAGAGAGATGGTACAAAGCCCAGAATGCTAGGTATAATGACTTCTTTAGTCACTCTGGTACTGTATCATTTTCTCATTAAAACAATTAAACCCCAATCAACCAAGAGAATACTACTCAGGAAGGCAAAAATAGTAATTGTGCATGTAGAGGGAGTTTTATACATCAGGCACAGTGATGTGCAGGTGGGTAGCCTTTCTTCCTCACAATATGACAGCGATGAGAATTGGAGTGTTGGTGATGAGAGTTTATAGCAGCCAAAGGCTACACCACTCCTGAAAGTATGATATGAGTGGATAGCTTCTTCCCCCCAGAAGAGCCTGCCCGGATATTATCTGCACTACAGCCAGTAAGGTGAGTGCTAATCATGCATCATAGCTTTACTCCAAGAACCTGGAACATTTCCCTCACAGGCCTCCATGCATCTCTCTTGTATTGAGCAAGAGAAAGTTGAGAGGGGCTTTCAGCAACAGGGCCTTGCCCCTTCTCTTGATATGTTAAGAGCATTGCATTATACCAATGAGACAAAATGGATCAATTCCAGGCAAAGGACTCTAGATGTGGGCAAGCCTCTCGATCTTTCAGATTCAAAAAACTGTATCCTGAGAGAGCTCTGGGCTGGGTGGTGCCCAAGGTGCCCTTCTTGCTTGCTTCAAGCAACCAGAGATATAGAAGCTATTCAAGAATCTGCGAGGAGCTCTGCATATGTAGCCAGAAATCTCACTGCCCTTATTGATCTATCCAGAAGAGTACCTTTTAAAATTTTTTAATGGTATGTTTGCTGAATTTCTGCATCTACATATGAATCCACTGTAAAATTTTATTTTGTTTTCTTTAAGGTTTTCATCTCTGTGTACCTCCTGAATCGTCTATGACCCGATGTATAATGTTATTGTATGCTTTTACATAGTTTAATCCACTGTATGCATCCCTTATATGGTAAATTTCTTAATTATTAATTATAATTATTGCAGAGAGAATAATCTCACTTTTGCTTGAGAAGCTGATCCTGAATGGGAAGCTCTCATCTGCTTAAGTTCTCTGTGTTATAACCACAGGGGCATCAAGCATTCCCCAAATGCCACACTTCTCTTCTGAAGTAGTTTCCTGAGTACTTGTCCATGACAATCTGGTTGACCCGTTACCGCTCACTTCTCTGATGTTTTCCCTTCAATCAGACAGCAAGAGAAGTCACTTGAATAAAGTCCCTGAAGATCTCCAAAATACTGATCTGGGCAGTACACTGAGTCAGAGTCAGAGACAAATAAAGTCTTAGTTTTGGGGAAAGGAAAAGCAGAGGAAGTGGGGATCCTAAGCACAAATGCCCCTTAACAAACCACAAGGAAACTTGGCAAGAATAGAGGGCTATCGAGACGTATTTCAGGCAAGAATTTTTACCAGATTCAATATTTTAGTAAATGCTTAAGCTTTATTCCATGCTCTTTAGTCCGTGCAGCTGTGCCTGACAAAACTTGGCCCATATTTCACTGCATGAGACGCTGGACACAGACATTTATGTGTTGCTTGTCTATAGGCAGAAAGTGCCACGCTTCAGGAAGGGGACAAGAAACAGCTGGTGTTCCCATGGCTTTGAGTTGCCCTGGGGTCAAACCTGGGCCCAAATCTCATTTATGTTTGGCTCTTGATGTCAGTGACTGTCAGAAAAACATATACAATAAATTTCATCGTATTGTAGACAATGCAGAAGGGAAATTTGCAAAAAGCAGTTGCAGTGTACGTGAGGCATGGCCAAGCACCAATAACTGATCACATAAATAATTTGCTTTATACTGCAGTTATTGTCCATATTTCACACAAATTTATCAATGGACAATGAATGTACCATTCTTTGGCATTAAGGAATATAATCCCAGCTAGTCTGAAAGTAAAAGTAAATATATGTTTGGGTGTATAAAGAAAACAGCAGCTCTATTTTTCATACCAGTTGGGAAAAAACAACTCAGGAAAAGCAGAGTGTAAAGGCAAAGATGCCATGGTTTCTCCCAATGTCATGCAATAAGTATGAAATGACATCATCTTATTTTATACATTATTATTGTTATTTTTAATGTAATTGTACAGGGTTTACAGGGTCTCTGTACATAGAAAGGACTCATAGTGATCCTCCTATTTTTAGCCTACCAGGTGGTGAGATTAGAGGCATAGGCTACCACATCCAGTCTTAATCACCATCTCAGGGCAATCCTGGGTCAGTGCTAGCATAGTACGCAGAAGATTGAACCCCAGTCTTGTTGCTCTGTTTAAGCAGGCACTTTATTCCACTGAGATATGTGATCAGTCCTACTCATGCTCTTTTATAAACTGTTTCTTATTTTTGTTTTCTTCTTTGTGTGCCACTAATATCCCAAACTACTTTGTTATATGCAGCCAACATTTAGGGAACCTCCATAATAAACTGACCTTAACTTATGACTATCAGGCATTATGAAACTTATCAAAGCAAGCTTCGAAGTCCTTTGAGGGCATCTGTGGGAATTGAGACCTCTCCTAAGATTTTGTAGAGATTGTTCCACGGCCCTTCTAGTGCATTGTTCTGGCTACTGGGAATGATCTGCATTTGCTGGTGCTAGATATTTTTCAGGGTATCTTTGACAGATCAGACTTTAAATTTTGGAATCTCTTTCAGCAGCCTCTACAATTTAATTGGCTATTGATGACAGCAAATGAAAATGTGCCTGAACATTTGTAGACAACTAAATCACAGAATAGGTTAAAATTTAAATTACAATGTTGTAAGGAGATTGATTTCAAATATGAAGTATTTGGTAGAAAAGTGACAAGTTGAAAATTGTTTCAACCATAGAAAGGAGAAATGAAGTAAATATTCAACCAAATTATAGACACTATAGAAGTTGAACTGCGGCAAATCTAAGAGATGTGAATGCACTTTAAGCTGCGGTTTACAGGTGTCTCCATGGCAGGTGGAAGAGGCAGGCAGGAGAATTAGAAGGCCCAGCTTCTGGAAATGAATGATGGCACTATGACACAAGACAAAAAAGAAGGTATTTGGAGAATTTTGGCTCACTTCAGCAATAATGTGAATGAACACAGGAGCGATTTTTTAATAATGTAAACAAGTTGCTTTTTTCCTATGGAGTTAATAAAAAACCTCTGGATTGAAAATTTAGAAATGTAAGCAGCAATCCTCAATATGATATTTGTGTCTACAAACAAAACCTCCAAAGGAAAACAGATTTTTGGACAAAAATGTGCATGTATTGTCTTGACTGACTGTCATACTAGAAAAGCTTTTCTGACATGAAATATTTCTTGCAGATACTCATGGTAATTACTGATGATTAATTCAACATGTACCTCTCTGGCTTCAACTTTTTCTTCTTATGAAGGAAAAATGGAATTGAAATTTGTCAGGGACATAATCGCTGCCTTTCTTACTGGCTTGGGCACTGCGGGGAACATCTTTGTTTTCATGAGCTATGCACTCATGTCAGCAGGAACTCAGAGGACTTCTGTACATCTTATTCTCACCCATTTGTCTTTTGTACACATCATAATGCTTCTCTGCCAATGCATGCCTAGGACAGAATCAGCAGTTGCATTGAGAATCTTACTAGAAGACACAGGCTGTAAGGTCACTGTTTGTCTGCAGAGGGTGGCCCGGGGCCTCTCCATCTGCACCACCAGTCTCCTCACAGTGGTCCAGGCCATCACCATGAGTCCCAGACACTCGGGGTGGAGGAGGCTCCAGCCCAGGTCAGCATGGGTCCTCCTCCCCCTGTTTCTCTTCTGGATTCTCAACTCTGCAATAGGCATGAACCTCCTGCATTACATCAAGAACATCAGCATGAATACATCAAAATTCAGAAAAAGTGACAGTGTTTGTGAGTTTCAATCAAAAAACCCCCAAGTAAGGTGGCTTTTTCTCACACTCATGGTCCTACGGGATGCTGTGTTTCAGGGTCTCATGGGTGGGGCCAGTGTGTACATAGCGCTTGTGCTCCGCAGGCACCACTAGCACGTTCTCCACCTGCAGGCCTCCAAGTTCCTCTACAAAACTCCACCAGAGATCAAAGCTGCCCATAGTGTTTTCCTTCTCATGCTGTGTTTCCTTTTGTCTTATTGGATCGAATGTATATTTTCTCTACTTATAAACTTGTGGGAACACAGTGTCATAATACATAGTATTCGAGAATTTCTGGCTATGAGCTATCCCATTCTCAGCCCGTTTTTGCTGATTCACAGAGATGGTCATCTGCGTTGATGTGGGAGGGGTGATTAGCATAAGTCCTTTGTTTCAAAAATGTGTATTTATGCTCCTTTCCTTAAGTAATTGTGAAGTAGGTGTAGTGTAATCTTTATTTTCCAGGACCATATGTAATAAAAATTAAAAAAGTAGACCATGAAGTTAGTTGATAGCTCTGGTGATGGTCCTGAGTTGCATGGTTAGCAGAGGGCAGCTGCCCTTCATCCCAGACCTCGCACCCCCAGGAACTGGCTACCACTGCTTGTTAGAGGGCCTGTCCACTACCAGCTATGCTTGTAGGAAGAAGAAGGAGGAGGAGGAGGAATTGTATAAACAGTGCATGCTTGGGGGTTGGGCCACATCACAAGTGTACCATTCACAGATACAAATCACAGCGTTGTCATCATATAAAATGTAAGGACACAATGAAGGGCCATTTTATTTGTCATTTAAACAAATTCAGCAATATCTAAGCTTTTTTGCATTGAACGTTAAAAGAATAGACGAGGGCACACCGTGAGGCTGCATAGTGGATTTTCTAATTAATTAATTAAACACATATTATATATAATATATTAATTAAATGTATATTTTATTAATATAATATATAAATATATAGTTAATTAATTAGAAAGCCATATGTGGTAGTAACACTTAAAGCAGAATAGAATGTGTTTAGTTTTATATTCACATTATGAACCTGTGTAAGAATGCGTAAGTAATCAATTAAAATACTAGAGTAGTGGGATATAGAGTGATTACAACAAGAAAATAGGCTTCTCGTATAGATTAAGACACAGTATCTGAGCTCAAATCTGACTTATGAGTACTGTCCCTCAAGTGGACATTAGAGACTGCATAAGATAAGACACAAACAGGAAAGGGAGTGTATCCTTTTCACAAATATACACTCTCACATATAACATGATGTTCATTATGCTCCAAAATCTTGTGCTATGAAATGTTCTGTACATATGATCAATACCGATGTTTTCTTCAAAAGGTGATTCCCGAATTCACATTTTCTGTCATTGCTGTAAGAAATGATTTCAAAAGTAGTCAAGGAACAATCCTGGTCTTCCTGACTGCACTTGACACTGCAGGGAACATTCTTGTTTCTGTAAATCACGTACTCATATTTGGGGGCATTGAGAAGAAAGCCATGCACCATATTCTCATCCATTTGGCTTTCATAATTATCATAATGCTTGTACACAAAGGCACACCAAAGACAATAGAAGCTTTTGGAGTGAGAAACTTCCCCAATGACATAGGCTGTATGATTGTGTTTTACCTGGAGCAGGTGTCCTGGAGACTTTCTGTCTGTACCAGACGTCTCCTCATGGTAATCCAGGCCATTACCATGAGCCCAAGTCATGCCAGGTGCAGGGGGCTCCAGCTCAGGTCTGCGTGGTTCATTCTTCCTTTGTTTCGTTTCCTGTGGATATTTAACTTTTGACAAACATTAATTTACTCCTTTACATAATGAGTATTAGTATGAATACATCCAAGATTAGCAGAAGTGACTGCAAATATTTTCAGCCAGAAAATCATAATGTAAGATGGATCATTCTTGGCACCATGGTCTTTTGAAATACTGTGCCTCATGGTGTCATGTGTGGAGCCACTGGCTCTGTGTTATTTATTCTCCATCAGCACCATCAGTGTGTACTACACTTGTGGAGCTCCACATTCCTCTGCAAATCTCCTCCTGTGGTCAAAACTGTCCATCATGTCCGTTTGATCCCCTGTTTCCTCTTTTATTGGGTATATTGCAGATTGTTCCCCCAACCCCACTTCTAAATTCCTTTTGTGAGAATAATCTAATACTTTATGTTCGAGAATTTCTCACCCTTGGTTATGCGATTTTCATTCCCTTTGTGCTGATTTATTGAGATATACATGTGGCTGAATGCCGCTCCTCTCGGTGGGGCAGAAGGACTTTTAGAAAATATTGCCTGCAGTATTTCAGTAAATAAGTTTAAATAATTCTTACTTTTGTTGTGCTGTATGTAATAAAAATCCGGATAAAGTAGCTGAACAACATTGTTACATGGTTGTGCAACAGATCTGGTGACTGTCCTGGGCTTACACAGGGCTCGTGGGAAGACAACACAGTTTTTTCTCACTCTAAGGCCTGCATCCCTTCTGGAAGTGGTGAAACGTTCCCCACCAGACAGTTCTTATGCCAGCAGTGTTGCTCACAATAGATAGTGGTCTGATTGATCCTTGCCTGCTAACCCTTTTCTCCAGGAATCCTATTCCAGCACCCACTTTTCAAACATAAGCACTCATGTAGAAACACAAAATAAAAAAGTACTTATTGCAACGCTGCTTTAAAGACAAACTGATGTCTTCAGTAAAATGGTGACTGTGCTTATTTTGTTAACTAAATTTGGTTTTTGAGCTTCTATTAGCAGCCATTTGCAGTGCAGAATGATTGCAATCAATGTAGAGAATCAGCACATGATATTTTGATTTTTTCCCCTATACCACTTTTAGTGTTTCAGTATCATATTCACTTACTTATATTATGAGAACCTGGCAAGTTACTTATCTCATGTACAGATAAAAAGCCAGACCAATGGGCCAGGAACATAGAACACAGGTGAGACCCATTGCACACTGTTCAGGAGCACTTGCAACATGGAACTCAGCAACATGCTCACTTTTACTGTATTACAACATTTGAGAGGACACGAAGGCCACTGTCAGTCTGATTGCCTTTTTGAGAGATACTAATTAAGGATGAAACAAAGGTTAGAATTCCGTTCCTCTGTCTTTGCTGACAAGTAGAACCTTTACAAGCATTTTAAACCAATGAGTTAAAAAAAATAAATAAATATCATGGCATGATTTCTGTACCGCTGCAAGACATCATGTAGTATTGATTGCATACTGGTAGATGCCAAATCTTTTCAACTATTTATATTTTCGTTTTTAATTAAGATGTTGTTTTGTATTTTTGTTAGGCCACCTGTGGTATAAATGTTTTTGTAGCATGGGTATTTCGGCTAGCTAGCTAGTATACTGAACAGTTTAGAGAAGTCTGGGATGCTTTGTAATGATTTCATGTAATCACATGAAAAGTTTGAGAGCTGTTGTTTAGACACTACTATCTCATTATTAAAAATGTTTCTGTACAGTACCTTGATCATGCTTTACAAATTCATCAATATTTTTACATTATAATTTTATTTTATTTTGAAGAGTAAAAATCAAAAGCAAGAATGAAAATCACAAAGACAGAAACAAGGTAACATACAATGTTACATATGGTACAGATTTTTAAAACAATAGTAACTGATTAACAGTGATGGATATAATATCTCTTTATGCCATCAAATCTATTGCTTAGGTTAACAGATACAGTTATGAAAGATTGGACGTATGATTGAATGTTATTACTTGCTTTTAAGAAATCTTAAAGTTTTATTCTCATCTGTTTTTTAGTTTACCTTTTTGAAAACATATTTTAAAAAGAATAATTGATGTGACGTTAGGAATAGTGCACATTTAGAATATCAATATGACAGGTATTCATGTTGTCTCCCTAGTGTAAGAACCCAAAAGAATAAATAAAATGTGAAAGGTATAACAAATACAGTAAAACAAAAAGAAATGTAACTAAAGGATTAAATAACAATGAAGAGGAGAGAAATGGGTCTTAATACCTTGTACAGAAAATGAGAAAAAACATTCAGTTCCTAACAAAAAGATTAGTGCTTGGTTAAAAATGAAAAGGATTTAAATTCGAGACATATAATAAGGCATGTTAATGGAAAGTTTAATCCTGAAGAAGAATTTGGTGTGCAGGAAAGGAGCTAAGAAAGTAACCCGATGAAGTGGACAGGATTTATGGCTTTTTCCAAAAGAGTGGTGAAGGTTTCAATTGAGTTCAACTTGCCCAAGAGATTTTTTGTGTCTATCGTGCAGGATTCAGTTCAGAACATTTTCATAACATTTAAGAAGCGAAAGCTAAAGTAATTGAAGACAGAGAAGTGTAGGCTTTGTATTTGTGCATATGGAATGGAGAGAAGATAGGAATTAGGAAACTGCCAACACATGCTTACCACACGTGGTGCGCAGTGTGCCAAATGGCTTTGCCTCACAGAGTTGATAGATGCTTACAAGCAAAGTAGAATTATAAGGTGAACAGTGTCTGAGATGTGTGCCTTAGGCAGCTGACATAATATTTACATAGGTTTGAACACTCTGCTAATTGGGTGAATGAACTATCTCCAATTTCAAAATCCCAAAAGATCTGAATCAAGAGTCCTGTCCAACAATCTCTCCCCATTTGAATGATTTTTATTTATCAGCTGCTAACTTAAGAGAAAGTATGTTTTTAAGTTTGTATTTTAAAGCCCAAATAAAGGAAGAACAGCTGTTTACAGAATGACATAAAA
>PVKN010034238.1:0-11872 GCA_004027915.1 Capromys pilorides
GCAGCTCAGACTTGTAGTGATCCTCCTGTCTCAGCCTCCCCAGCACTGGGATTGCAGGGGTTTGCCACCGCACCAGGACTTGGAGGCTGGGCCAGCATGCCCAGGGTTCTGGGTCCCACACAGCATGCGGTATCAGGGATTGAACCTGGGTACTTGTGCTTACCAGGCAGGCGCTTAGTCAACGGAGCTATCTCCCAGGCGGGTCAGCATTTCATTGCTAGGATGAAAACACCTGAGGTACACAGGGTAAAGGTTTGCTTAGGCTGCCGGATGTAAGGGCTCAGTTCCCACAGGGCGGCCCCAAGGAGGGATGGCCGTGGTAGAGGGCTGGCAGAGGAGGCTGCCCTGTTGTGGGTGGGAAGCAGAGAATCAGTTTTCTCCAATGTGCTCAACAGCTTGGCAAGGCAGGAACTTATCGCCCCATTCTAGAGGTGGGAAAGTGGAGACAGGGAGGGCCGCACCACCAGTGAGTGGGAGAGGCGGCCTGAGAGCGCGTGTGGGTGGGCTGGGGCCACGCGGCTGCTCACGCAGCTCACGGGCCACGTGCTCCTCCGCTGGTCTGAGGATGAGGCCTCGCAGGGCAGAGGTGTCTGGCGTTCTTGGGGAGGACACAGGACTGCGCTCAATGCTGGAGGGCTGGTAAACCCGAGGAGGGTGAGGGCATTCTAGGCAGGACGACCAGCTTCCCCACGCGCGGAAAGCAGAAGAATGCCACGCGGGGGAGGCAGCCAGACCTCGGTGGCCCGCATCCATGGAGTTTCGAGGAGCCTCGTGGAAACTGTGTTTTCAACAAGTCATTTTTCAACCACTTGGGTCTCAAATTCTTCTTCCCTGAATCTCAGCAATTGGTTTCTCTTTGCTCCATCTTTGGTTTTCTACTCTCTGCACGATGTTTCCACCAGTCTAAGTCGGAGCAGCAAAAGACTTGGTGTGTTAAGTTTGGCTTCCGTTTCTCAGGCAGGGTCCGTGGCAAGCAGGGATAATTGCATTGTCACAATTTTTCCCCAACGGGACACCGTAGTAGAGTACCTGGCTGCCACCACTTATCCCTGCGTGGCTGCTGTCATCCTAAGCTCCCTCAACTTCTGCGCAAGTCACGTGAAAGCTGAGCCTCCAGGTAGGTGGCCTGGTTTGAGGAGGTGGATGGAGTGTTCAGCGGAGAGGCAGGCAGAGCGCGGGGTGCAGGGCCAGCTTGGATAAACTATTTTCTGTTCGATGTGCTAACACATTGTTGGAACTCATCTCCCTTGATTCAAAAAAGAAAAGAAAAGGTATTTCCGTTGGGGCCTCAAACTCGCTCCCCCAAGCCCTCTTCACTTTTCTATGTTTGACCTTTCTAAAAAGGTACTGTAACCATTTCATTTTTAAAAGAGGGAAGTAGGAGATATGTCAGACAGAGAGAGAAAGCCACAGGCAGAATTTCTGCACAGATATTTCAGAAGGATTCATAATTCTATGGCCATATACAAATGATCCATTTTGTTAATCTGAATTTTGAGGGTCATTAAAATTTTTTTTCTCTGCTCTGGAGTAGTTTATTACTTGGAGAGAGAGAGAGGTGAAAAAATGCCAGTTTAAAACCAGGTAAGGGAAGAAAGCTGACAAAAACATAAATTAGAGGAAGAACTTAATTTAAAAAGTGTCAAAAAGGATAGATGGTCTTAGTTCAATAATAAAGCCTGGTTCCAGAGCCTTCTATCTTTAAATAAAGCGTTCAAGCACTCTATTACCTGTATACAACCAATCTTTGATTTCCAATCTAAGTCTATTTTTGCTTCTCGTGATTAGCATACAAATGTGGAAAAGAAAAAAAAACTCGTTACATGCGTGACGATTAGGACATGGCTCGGCTCTCACGTCGGTGGCCTGTCAGGCCGGAGGTGATGAAATGAATTGCTGTTTGGTGGGCTCCATGGAGGTAAATCTTGTCTGGAAATGATGCCTATCCATCTCCTTTCGTTTTTATTCGAAGTTCATCATGCACTCTGTGAACACATGAGCATATATTTGCTTTCAAAGAAGGCAAGCACAGTAGCTTGTGGTGCTGGCTGGCACAGGCGAGCAGGCGGCAGGGGTGGGGTGGGGGCGTGTGCTCGCCTGGCGACTCCTGCTCTGCACAACCCATCCTTGAGTGGGGAGGTCTGGCCTCAGTGTGGGCTCTCTCTTGTCAGGAATCACGCGCTCGGCGTGGACAACCAGAGGCCGAAGTTTGGAGGCGAGGCTCATGTCGGTCGGAAGGAAGGAACCGATCTTGCTTTATGCCTCAGCATAGTACTGAAAACCAAACTCCTCTCATGAGAGCTGCATCTGATTTTGTATGAGTGACACATAAACCAGCCAAACCTAAAGTTTAGAACTCTCCGCTAACATTCATAGGCCTCCAAGGCCTTTCCAGAATTTACTTTGAAGGACCAGACCGTGGGTAGGAGGAGTCCTAGCTTGCATCCTGTGCTTGAAGTGTGCCAACACAGTGAGCGCCCGAGCCCAGGGCCACATGGGAAGGGCCCCACAGAAGCCGAGGTTAGAGCACTGCTGGGTGCTGCTGACGGATGGCCCCATTTACATCAAAGGCAGTTATTATGCATGAAACCACTCAAGCGTCATTTGTTTCAGGGAGTTCAACCAGGTAATTTTTCAGTCCCCTTCTGGTTCAGGGTCAGAAGCAAATGAGGGATCTCAGGTTGCCTTCCTTTGGGGACCGGGATGCTAACCGTCTTACTTGCAGCAAATTCACTTAAAGAGTGTCCTAGTTAGGCACTACCGCAAGCTGTCCTTTCCTGGAGCCTTGCAGAGGCTGGGCAGAAGTGCTCCCGGGCTGCCTGTCCATCTGCGCTACTGAGGCTCTACCTCAGCAGACCAGCTGTGCCAGAACTCGCCCCTCCACGTCAGGAACCTGGGAGCCCCGGGATGCAAGCCAGGGGCCACTGGCACAAATCCACATGGAAAACACTCTGTGGGTCAGAGCTCTAAGCCCCACCTCAGCTTCAAGGGCCAATTGAGTCTGAACTCAGAGGCCACGGTCTTGCTCCCCTTTGAGTTATGGTCTCGTTCTTATTTTTATTTTAAACTTTATTTATTTATGTGATGGCTGGCTCAGCCTGCCCTGGAGGTGGGGCTGCTACAGCATGTGGTGTTGGGGATTGAACTGCAGTCCTTGTGGTTGCCTAAGTTTGCCTAAGCAGGCACTTTAGACTGCTGAGCTATCTTGCCAGTCCTGAGTTATGGTTTTAGATTCAGTTGCTGGACAAAAAATTACTGCTATGGTCTCAGAGCTGCCCTAACATGATTGCTAACACCTGGGCAGTGCATTAGAGACTAACAATAATGTATTATCTACAAATAACATCGTATATTACATGTGACCATAGGAAGAACATGTCATCCCTCCTTATTGGCATAGAAACTGAGTCTCTAATACCTTTAATCAAATTTCATGGAAATTAGGGAAAAGAAGCAAAAGTAGCAAACAAGGTGAATTTCTATTTTGCTTGTGAAGAAGTCTGTAAGGGTTACACTCTGTATGCAAGAAATGAAAGGACAAGATATGACAAACATTACATTGGGCACCAACCCAGGAAACAGGAGCACTGGGATGGAAATACTCTGTGCTTCTACTTCTTTCTGTGAAGAAAAGAAACTGCCTTAACACTAAGCAGGTAGCAAGGGACCTTCTGAACACCGGATGTCCTCTCAGCTGTCTGTCACAAAGTCATACACTACGCAT
Organism: Capromys pilorides; assembly: GCA_004027915.1. Lineage (NCBI taxonomy): Eukaryota > Metazoa > Chordata > Mammalia > Rodentia > Capromyidae > Capromys > Capromys pilorides. The sequence continues at coordinate 3,725 of PVKN010034238.1, forward strand.
GTGGCTCCTCACCCTGGATTCTCTCGGGTCCCTTTGCCCCGTGGGTGTGGCCAGTTCTGGTCCATGCAGAAGAATTGGGGCTCCTGCGTGCTATCCAGCGGGGCCTTACAAAACACAGGGCTGGGTTCCACCTGGGACGCTCAGCTCCTCTCCCGTGGGCTCCCCACATTGCCCTTCTCAGTGACTCTAAAAGAATGGTGAAAGATGAAAAAGCTAAATCACTTGCTATGTAAAGCAGCGGAGTAGAAGCTTCAGCTGCTTAACTCGGGTGGAGAAGCCATTCTTGGTGGAGAGCCTTGCGGATGCCTAAACCTCTACACACGCAGCGTTGGAGGTCCAGGGGGAGTGTCCTTAATTGTTAGGATCCATTAACTTCTAACCTCCTACAGATAGGGTGGAGGCCGTCATAAAACAATTTTTAATTGCATGCATTCTGCGTGGCTGTTTGTTCATAGGAAAGAGGCCAGAATAACTTCATTGTACACAGATCCTATATCTGAGATTTTCATTCTTTATTTGAAGGGAGGAGACGGGATTGATTGACAGGCTAATTCTAAACATTAGCGTCTTGGTATTACAAAACCAAGGCTTTGTGTTTGTTTGCTTGTGGAATGAGGAATTGTAGATGAGTCCCATTATTGAAAAACACTCAATTGTAAATCTGAATAAAAGTAAAAGAAAAAAACAATTAAACTCAATAGACACACATTGGAGTCAAACGCCTTCTTCTGTATTCCCAGGAATCACCAAAGAGTGAGCCGAGCCAAGGCTTTTCCCTGTAGAACTGTGTGTCAGTAGCTTATTCATTTTATGTTAATAACACACCACAGTCCAGGATGTGCAGATTCTGTTTGATAAGCACACACCTGAGGCCATTTAAGGCATTAAGAGCAGATACTCGTAAGAAGTAATACCTTCAGGCATGATCACATCTCCTGGCAGATATTTTATGCACGCAGAGTATATTTAATCAAACGTTTCTTCCATTGATACGCATGCACAAAATGCAGCCAGTTCTATTTGTCTTTGCACTGTCATATGATGCAGTGCCATCTGGCCTCCAACCCCCCCTCCCCCCCACCTCTTACATCAGTGCAGTTCTGTGCGGAAGGAAAGCGACCCTGCCTCACTGCGGCATCTGAATACGCAGCCCTTACACACTGTGCAGGGGTCATTATTTTCAGCATTAATGTGCAAAAGTGCCATCAGTGAGCATATTGCTAAGTTCTGCAAGTTAAATAGGTTTCTCAAAGAAGAGTTCGTGCTATCTATCTGCTTTAGGAACTTTTGGTCAAGTCAACCTTTATTTACATTTTTACAAGTTAAGTATTTTTTTTTTTTTTTCTAAAAGAAGAGTTCATAGCATGGGCTTTCGACATTTTCAGTAACTTGAGTTTATGTACATATTTGTAGGCCGTGCACATACCATGTTAAATGAAAGGAGAACACATTCTATTATGAAACTGGAAAATAAGAACTTAAAAGGAGATGCAACATATTAAGGTTTTGTTTTTCTATGCCCAAAGGTGAAAACAGGGGGTGTTGTAAGGAAAAAGAGCAGGTATAAATGTTAAACTAGACCATGCTTCATCCAAAAAATTTAAAAGGAGTAGGTTTGTAACCCAGTGCAAAAGGCCTTCAGTTCAGTTTCCAGAATGAATGAATGAGTCAGTGAATAAATAAATAAGATGAACCTCTCTGGATTAAAATTAAAGCACTCATCAACTGTATTATGAAATTTGTTCAACAAAAGAAAAAAGCTTTAAATTCACTTTAATATTCAGTGGAATAATTTCCAACGAGCTTTTTTGATAACCAGTTAAAGTAAAGGTGGCGGTCAGTTCATTTTGCTTTTGTGAAGCAAACAGCAATGAGACCCATCCTTCACCAGCCAGTGTCTCCACAATCCGGCCCGCCCAGTTGTGGGCAGCTCCTGCCAGCCACTGTGGGCTCCTGGGAGCTGCTCTGGGCAGCACTGTGACCTGTCTCCCAGCAGAAAGCTTTCTGCAAAAAGGCTAAAGTTGGTCAGGAGTGGATTTATGACACACAGCACTGAGACGGGGCTGATGGGACCTCGCTTCTTCTGGAGCTCAGAGTCTGGTGGGTGGGTAAGGGATCTCTGGTGAGCAGTGGGTACCAGGCACTGTGATGGGCTCAAGGGGACTCATCCAGGGCATGCTGGCCAAGCTGATGATGGTAGCCACAAGTAGCCAGCTGTCAGAGGGTCTGTAGAATTCTGAGCTCACTCATCCTTAGAGGGGAGGGCCTTCACAGAGCCTGTTGATAGCATCAAGGCTGTAGAGGCCATTAATGATGCCATGATGAAGTTGGGGAGAAGAGGCACAGGAGGTCCCAGAGTCGGAGAGCTTGGCTTGGCCTGGCTGGTGGTGAGCAGGTGGAGATAATAGTGGAGGTCAGGGGCTGCCTGGGGCTGCATTCTGGTGGAAGAGAGGGCGAGGACAGAGGCCAGCCAGTACCTGTAGTGCAGTCAGCTCTGAAGCAGAGTAGGGACCTGCTTTAGTGCTCAAGTAGCAACCAAGAGTATGACTTAGCGGTTGAGACAGAAGGATTGCTAGTTCAAGGCCAAACTGGGTGACTTAGCCAGACCCTGTTTCAAAAGAAAAAGGATTCATTATGAAATTCAGAGCTGGGGTGCTTGCCTGCTATGCACAAGGTCCTGGGTTTAATTCTCAATATCTATCTATCGTCTATCCGTCTGTACATCTGTCTATCTATCATCTATCTATCTATCTATCTATCTATCTATCTATCTATCTATCTATCTATCTATAAAACATGACTAGTTCTGTGGCTATAAATGTTATCATATACTTTTTTAAACAGATAGCATTTAGGGGCCAGGTGTGGGTCCAGTGCAGTGGCAGAACAATGGCTTAGCATGTCAGGAACTGGGATGAGGGCAAGGAGAAAAGAAAAAGAAGGGAGGGAAAAAATATACAGAGCACTCTGGATAATTGTGTCACTGATTTCTACTTGTCTATAGAAGGTACTAATTAATGCTTAAATTTCTTTATTTTTAATTATTTTTGATCAATTTTGTATGTGCATATAACTGGTAATCTGAACAACTAATTTGAAGACAATGATATGCAATATAACGATCATTGCTGAATTTCTATCATCTTATTCAGTGAAATTGGGTATCATTTATCATGTGTTTTTAAATCGTCTTTTAGTCTATTTTTAAAAAGTAAAGGTTTCCTTTAAAGAAAAAGAAAAAACCAAAAAGTTGTATTTGTCGACATAGTGTGGAGACCCACAGCCACTGTCTTTGATCCTTTGCAGGGATGACATTGCCTTGCCTTCATTATTGAGAGTAATAATCAGGTTGTTAATAACAGAAGAGGGGCTGATAATGAGTTGAAAAATTGAGTAGTAAAAAACAGATTATTCTTAGTCCTTGGTCATCCTGAGGGGCACAATTAATGCCTCTAGTTTTGCACTAAGTTTGATATTAGCAATTCTGCAGATTTAGGAAATTGAAAATAGTAATCTCTCTTGTTTCTAATATTAGATAAAGCAAGTATTTATCAAACTTTAGTTGTTTCTCTGTTCTTGATATTTTAAGGTTAATTTTTAAATGTTCATATTTTTGTTCATTTTAAGTAAACATTTCATGTGACAGGCTCTGACTGGCAAAGCGTCTTCTCACCAGGACAGACCTGAAGTGTGTCCGTTGAAAACCTTCAAGTCCTGACCAACGTCTTCCCTCATGAGCTTAGGGCATTTATCCCAGAGAAAATACTACTCAGGTGGGAAACTGTAAGAGCCATGTAGCTCTCAGTGTAGGAGGGGGTGGGGTGTGCAGCTGGAGCAGGGCTGGTGAAAGTCGGCATGGGATTGAATTTGTGGGGCAATAGCAGCTCTGTCTCCATGTGAGTAAAAGGGAAATTAAAATTTTAAATAAGGCCTGTGAAGAATGCCTGCCCTAACTGGACGGACGTGTCCAGAAAAGCCAGATAACGGTGCAATTCTTCCTTTGTATAACACATGCTTGTTTAACTGATGGCCTTGCAGTGCAACTGGAGAAATTTAAACTCCCTCAGCAACCCATGATGTCACTCGAGCATCCAATCACAATGGGCCAAATCTGCCTTTGAACCTCCCCTCTTGCCTCTCTATAAAAGTTCCAAAAGTTGGCTGGGTGTAGTTCTGACTTTTTGCGAGTGATCCTGGCCAAGCCCACTGGTGTCCTAAGCCTCCTAAACCTTCTCAGTGCCTTTTCTTCTTGTGGCTGGCTTGGTTTCTGTAATAGGAGAAGGCACTCCTAGTGCCCAGAGCTGTCGTACGTGGGCAGAAGGTATCACTGTGCCCCAAGATGCCACCTTGAGCTCTGTGTACCAACCTTACCTCCATCCTACTAACTTTGTGACCTCGAGCCACTTGTTTTGTTTTTCTGAATTATCATTTCCCCATCTGTAAAACAAACAAACAAATACAACAACAAAATCCCACCATCTCTTACCAGAGGGAGAGGTAAGATTTACAAAAGCACCTGGTATAGAGAAGCTGCCTCCTAGGTGTGTTAGCTTTTGGGTCTCCCACCATGAAATATACATAACACTGCTCCTCACAGCCTGTCCTGGATGCTGCATGCAGACAGAAGGTGCTGGGTGGCTGACTGAGATGGTGCAGGCTGGGTCAGTGGATTTCAGAGGCTGCTGGGTACAGCTCAGCCATGCCTCACTGCAGTGTGCAGGTGCCCACACTGCACCCCAACAATGGCTGCATAGGAAAGGCAGAGAGAGGCCCAAGACCTTACAGGCAAGGCCACTTCTCTCCAGATGACCAGGAAGGCAGGGTGGTGCTGGGTCTCTCACAGCCCCACTGCCTGGCCCCATTGTCACTGCTGTCCTCTCTACTTTCTTACTCCTGTTGTTCTCTTTCACCCCACTGGCTCTAAATTGTATCACACACTCTTTAGAATCTGCTCAGGTTAATATTTTTTGAGAGCCTTTTGATATTTGAGTGTTTATTACCACAGCCTTCATCCCTCTAAGATGTCCTGGTGTTGTTAATATTCTTAAGGGACAGTGATTCTCTGCACTTGGTTTTGAGGCATTTTTCAGCACACCTACTTCGGCTGCATTTTGTTCTATTACGTTCTTGAGTCTTTTCGAGCCTTCTCCCAATCTGTGGAAGTGCACAGCTCCTGCCCAGCCCTACAGAACCACACAAAGCTGCTTCTGCGGCTAGCCAGGGTAGTATGGAAGATGACACAGTTCTCCTGCATGAGTCAGCTTGGACATAGTGACAACAGGACAAAACCAGGCTCAGGTCTGAGACCGGGTGGGCACTTAACGCTAGCTCTGTTCTTGTTTGCTGGAGACTTGCCTTAGACTTAGTCTTCGCTCAGGGAATGAAGGTTTCCTACATGCCCACTCCTTCTGCCTCCTCTGCAGCTGTTACTGGTGGTGTGCCACGGCACTGTGGCCCTCCACACTTATTGCCGTCCTTGCGACAGGGGGCTACAGGGATTTATGCAGGGCCACAGCTTGTTCTGATTTCAGGTACAAAGCTGCTGCTAGAAGCCACTTCAGAGCATTCAGTCTGGTCTCTCTGTGTCTTATTTAAAGCCCAGGTTTGCATGGGTGAGTATAGTAAAATTGGAGTGTGACTTAACGGTTACAGGTGAAATCTTAATCTACTGACTCTGGGAATGCACTTTCTTTACAAGCTGCCTCCTCATGTCTAATTTAGCACATCTATTATGCTGGATGAGTAGAAATACTCTGGTTGAAGCTCACCTGGGTTGCACCGACTCTCAGACCTGTAGGGCATCAAGAAAGAGGAGCTCAGCTACTTATTTTGTGCCCTGCTCTGAGACCCCACCTCCGTTCCCTTTCTCTTCTGACAGGGTTTCTCCTGCTTCCACTTCCTGTTCTGGGAGAAATGTCTCTCTAAGGTTTGCTCTGGATGCTAAGGATTGGCTCAGGCCTGAGTGGCCTGCAAAGCTGCCTGTGCCCCAGGATGTTGGTGGAGAGATGGGGGGACCTTCAGGACTGGAAGGCAATGAGGAAATGGAGCCATCACCTCCAACACTTTCACGGTGGGCCCGCAGTGTTTCTCCCACTGTACGGAATGGTTCTCGTGAAGACCAGGAGGGGTGCCTTTTGCCTTGCTGTCGTCCATGGTCAGGCCCCAGCCGGCCACTGAAAAGGGTTTATTTTTCAGCAGGAGTTAATAAAAGCCACTTTCTTTATTGAAGCATCATCATCATCATTACCACTGACTTCTGGAAAACCCTCCCTCCCTCCCTGTGTCCTTCCCTTCTTCTCTTCCTTTCTCCTTCCCTTCTTTCTACCATTTTTAAAACTTAAGTTTTCAGTTCACTGCCACCCCCAGCTTTGCCTGCTGTCTCGTTGGCTCTTCCATTTTAGTTTCGTTCCTTTCCTGTCAAGCTCCTGAGCTGCGAACAGCAGCTGTTTCCGTGCTAGTGGCCAACGCCAGAGCTGTCCCCTACAGCTGCAGTACTGCTGGCCACAGGATCTGTGCCCCACGTGCTCTACTTTCCTGACCATAGAATCTGGTTAGCAGAAATGCCAGCAAGGGATCCTTGTGCTGCGAGGGACGCTGGCACCCTCTGTCCTCCTGGTGGCCCCGTGGGCTTATTCTCCTGTTCTCATTTTTCTCAGAACCCCCTGTTGGATGGACCACAGATGCCCACTGTGGTAAGCCATCATGAATGTTCTGTTTTGACCTGTTGTGTGATGATAAATGTGAATGACCTTAAGTAAAATTGTAGAAATTAGCTCAAGTTTTCAAGGTGGGTTATTGTCCTCGGTGTTTACCAATATTTCACTCAGGATATTGTGTTTGTCTTCCCAAGTGAAATCAGCCTAGAATTTATCCACCTTTTTGCTTCTTTGTATAGGTTTTGGTATCATTACTCTTTTTAGCCCCAGAGAGTCAGTTCATGGTTTCTTCTATGAGTTTGCACGTGATTTGAATCATCTGCTTATTAATGCTCGGAAAAAATTCATTTGTTAAACCTCCTAGAACTATTTGCTTGATTTTCAGGCAAGAATTTCATGTACCATTTCAGTTTCATTAGTGTTATGAGACCATTAGAAACTTGTATAATTCTGAATTGGGTTAATATTTTATGCTTTCACGGGAATTTGTTTGTTCCTCCGGCTTTCAGATATAAAGGTGTTCATGTTATTGATGTTGTTCCTAGCGTTTCTATGAGTCATTCTCTTTTGTCGCTGTTAATAACATTTATTTGTACCATTCTTCTTTCCTGATAATTCTAATATAAGTTCTATCTTTCAAGCACTTTGGTTCCTTTGTGCCCCCCAGCTTGGCCTTTCTTTCCATCTGTCGTAAGTTCTCCCATATGTGGCTTCTTATGACTTCCATGGTTATCATTTGTTTTTGTAATCTCTTTGACTACCTGTCTAGCTCATTACTTTTTAATAAAAAAAATTGTAAATGTCTCAATTAACTCTTCTCTCACTGCTGGGACAAAATACCCAACACCCAAAATTAAGGAAAGAAAGGTTTGTTTAGTTCGCTATTAGCAGAGGTTTCAGTCCCTACTCAGCTGGCTCCAGGGCAATGTGGCACAAGGCAGAGGGCAGCAGTTCATGGTGGCGGAAAACAGCGAAGCAGCAAGAGCATCGTGAGGAGCAGCAGCTGTGGCAGCCGGTAGGCCTCTCTGCGTTCCTCGTGTTGTATTCAGGCTGTTAGCCCCAGGTGGGTGTAGCACTCACACCCATAATCCCAGCATTGGATCATGAGTTAATCACAGACTCTAGAAGAAGTCAACCCCAGTGATTGCCTGAGGCTTTGGAGGTTGGCTAGATACAGCACATGTACGTAAGGGTACGGATCTCTCGCAAGCAGGTGTCAGTGTTGGTAGCCCACAGGATTTACCGTCTGAAAGTTCTGTTTCTTTTCTGTAAAAGTATTTTCTGATTGCCATGAACTCTGAGCTATTTTGAAGCATCTTAATTATTGTTTTCCTAGGGTATGTTTTTCTTTACAGCTGCTTCTTGTTACTAATTTCTAACTTAATTAAATTTTGCTTAGAGAACATTATCTTCATATTATTTGAAATACTGTCATTATCTTCATGATATTATCTGAAGTTGCTGCTTAATGTGTCATTTTTACAAGATCATG
>PVKN010034239.1:0-11867 GCA_004027915.1 Capromys pilorides
TGGCAGAAGTTGGGCATGGAATGTGTCAGTTGTGATGCAGAGAACTGACTTCCTGACTCAGGCAGGCCTGCTGTCTTTGAGTTTCAGGGAGTTGGTAGTCTTCCGGATCAGTTTCTTCATCCATGTACTTTACGAACACTGAATTTGAAGATGCAGCTATTTCTTTTGCACCCTCAGATGTAATAGAATAGGGCCTTCAAAGCCAGTGCTAGCGGATGACAGCTAGACCCAAGGCCTGCGTCTTCTCAGAGACATCGTTTTAGTGCTTGTCCTCTCCCACCCCTTCGGCGTTTCATGGAAAAAAAAATTAAAGGCCTCATCATGACTCAGATGCGATAAGAATAAATAACGATGGGTTTGGCCTATGCCTAACATATTAATTAGAAGCAGCTCCAATGAGCTTGTGTAATAACGGACTTTATTACTAGAGCTCTCCAGACACTAAAAGCAGGATGCAGTGAGGCCCAGGAATGGGTTCAGCATCCATCAGTGAAGAGGAGAGGGGGAGAAATCCTTCAGGCTGAGTTATGTGCTCCAAAAAGATATGTTGAAATCCTAACCCCCTCTGAACCTATGACTTGTTCTGTATTTGGAAATATAGATGGTCTCCATCTCACGATAGTCCAACTCAGGGCTTTTTAAAGAAATTTTTTTTTGCGGGACCAGGGTTTGAACTCATGACCTTGCACTTGCCAGGTAGGCACTTGTGCCATGGAGCTATCGCCCTGGCCCCCAACTTAGGGTTTTTTGACCTTTTGGTGGTCCAAGAGATAGGAATCCAATAGAACTTGGACTTGCAATTCAAGCTTGGATCTCTTCCAGGCTGGCGTTGTGCAATGTGGTCCTCTCTCAAGAGGAAGGACAGTGACAGCAAGAACAGCCCCCCCCCACCCCCCTGTAGTCACCAGGGGAAACGGCCAACATCCTGCAGTGCGTTGTTAGGAAGCAAGGATGTGGGGAGCCTGGGGTAGGGAGTGTGCTTAGTTTCAAAATTTCATTGATCAACTTTTGCAATAGGGCCTCGCTCTGCACTTCAGGGCTGGGCTTGAACTTTTAGCCCAGACTGGCCTGGAACTTGTGGCACTCCTGCCTCTGCATCCCTAGTATTGAGAGGCTCTGAAATGCATTTATAAAATAGTACCAGGGATAGAACAGAGCACCTCTTTATTGTGCTACATCCCACTTCGTTTTGTCTTAAAAAATAACACAACAACAAAAACTTTGAGACAAGGTCTCACACTAAGTCTCTATAAACTGCCTAGGCTGGCCTTGAACATGGAATTTTCTGCCTCAGCCTGCCAGAATGCTGGGATTACAGACATGTGTCACATAACCAGGTGGAAGTGCATTTCTAATTTGTGATGTTTTTATTTTATTTTATCTTATTTTATTTTTGTCTTTTTTGAGACAGGGTCTCGCTATGCGGTTCAGCTGGCAATGAGCTCACTTTTATAGCCCAGGCTGGTCTTGAACTCACACAGATCCTCCTGCCTCAGCTTCCCAAGTGTTGGGATTATAGGCGTGCACCACCATTTGTGATGTTTTTAGCATGTGGTGGCAGGACAGAGCTGTGGTGGTCAGTGAAGGAGTGGCTGTAATCTTGCAGATGCAGTGAAGTTGAAAACAAGTTTAAGGGCCAGCCTGCTTAGAGGAGCAGCGGCCGGGTTCAATCCCTAGCATGCCATGCATGCCAACTCCACCCCCTGGGCGCAGGTGAGACAGTGATTGAGACTGGGCGTGGTGACGCGCCTGTAATCCCATCTGTGTAGTGAGGCCCTATAGACTCTGTACTAAATACAGACGGATTTTTAATTTATTTATTTTTATTTTTTTGGCTGGCTCAGGCTGCCTTAACAGCGGGTCTGGAAAGGAGTGGGGAGCTGGGGATCAAACCGTGGTGCTCAGAGGGAGCCTGGCCTGGCTGACGCCTTGGTTTCTGGCTCCAGGCTCCAGAACAGACAGCCAGTTCCTGCTGTTCAGAATGCCCCGGCTCAAGATCCTTTGGCCTGGCAGGAAGGGAACGAGCGCCCCATGTCCCTGGACTCGGCTGCACTCTGCATATCTGCTGCAAACAACGCGCCTCAGGTTCCCAGCTTCTGTGGACAAGAACAGTGGCTGGCGATGCTCTGCGGTCTCCCTTGCAGCCACGAGAAGCAGAGGGAGCCAGTGCCTCCTCCCGGCCCTACTCCCACGATGGGTGTGGAGTGTGTGTCCCTCTCGGGGCCCTCACACGCTGCCGGGTGGGGTGGTTCTGGTTGGCGTCTCTGGAGAGCTGGGGTTGGTGGCCGAATAACACAGCAGATGCGCACTGCACTGCTCCCGGGGGACAAGGGGCAAAGCTGGTGTGGTCCCCACCCCAAGGAGAAGGGACTTGGGACACAGGGCCGGGTCAGCTGCTGCCTTCGGTGAGGTGACAGCCTCCTCGGACTTCTGAGGTTTTTCTTGTTCTTTCCCCTTTTTATTAGTACATATTTGCAATATGTACAGACACTCACGGCGGGAACGCATACACACGCTCAGCGCAGCTCCACCCCCCTGCCTCCTCCTTCCCTCCCTCTGCCACCTGTCTCTCCTCCATTATGGCTACTTGTCTAACTAGGCTTTAGTCACGTAGTTTTAGTCCCAGAGTCACCCAAGGAAGCCCTTTGCATCTCCACTCAGTACACAAACAAAGGCTATGAGTGCAAGGACCTAGGTTTGATCCCTCATACCACATGCAGTGCCAGCCCCAGAACCCTAGGTATGCCATGCCACCCACTAAAATGGGGTATGGTGGTGCACGCCTGTAATCCCAGCGCCGGGGAGGCTGAGACAGAAGGATTACTGAGTCTGAACTATATAGCGAGACCCTACCAAATACATAATAAATAAAATATTTAAAAAACAAAAACAAAACAAAGCAATATGAGAGGAGGGTAACAATGATTAATACATTGCATATTGTTATTTTTAAATTAATCATTCAGAGTTTGAGATATCAGTATTTAATTGCCCAAGCAACATAGTGCAGACCTATTTTTTCAGTGAACTGAGAATTAGTAGTACAGCTATCTTCTTCTCATATTATGTCTTTCTCATATTTTTTCCTTTACTTCATTCTAGAATTTTCTAGAATGGGTCCTTTCATAAAGCTTAGGAGCTTGCTCCTGACTGGGGTGAGGAGGAAAGCAGCTGGCGTTGTTTGAGATGCTCAGGTTTCCCAGGGCTGAGCCCCTGCCTAGGTTCGCAGTGATCACAGACCAACAGGAGGCAGCGCCTGCGGAGAGGTGAGCGCTTGCCCAGGACGTGTGAGCCTCTCGGCTCAGCCTCCAGCAGCACAGAAATATTTTACAAATTAAAAACTGGAAAGAGCGTTCATGGTCTCACTGGCAGTGGGCACCCCTTCTCCTGCGGCCCCCAGCTTTGCCCAAGAAGGGCACAGACTTCACTGAGGAGACGCCTCGCCCTGACACCCAGCCCAGGGCACCAGTGTGGTCCCATAGGGCCTCCTGACGCCTGGATGCTGCCTGAGATCCAGGGACTCTGTGCTCCTTTGAGGGGTACAGGAGAATCGGTAACTAAGTCCCCAGAGGCTGCGGTGAAGTTTCCTCCTGTCAGCCGGCGTGAGGTTTAGAATCAAGATTAGCTTTAAATGGTATTTCTTTCATGCCTGAATTTGGAAATAGCCATTTAAATGGGAAGCGATTATAGAGTGTTTCCACCATAGGAGATATTCAAAGTCTGTTAATATCATCACAAAAATAATATTCAAAGTCACGAGTTAATAACACTGTGACTCTGTTCTGATGACTAATTCATGAGAACTGAAAAAAATTCAGGCATAATCAATATCAAATGACCTGAAGATGGTCAGTGAGGTCACTTTCAGGTGACAGGTGGTAGAAAGTAATTTTAGTGACCAGATCATAGATATAGGAAGGGGGGAATATTGAGAAAATAGAAGGTCTTTCTTTGAAACGTTTTAAAAGAGGAAAGATTGATAATCTTTCCAGTGAGGAGCCTGGGGCACCGACCAGATGCCATTAGAAAATCCTTATTAGGTCTTCTAAATTACACAGAAAGAAACCAAGCTAAATAAGAATAGAAACACATAAAATTCCCAAGTCAGAGAAAGCTTCGGAGGAACAGGGGAACAGGTCAGGATTTTTTTTCTTTAAATGGTAGAAATAAATGTCCAGAGCGTTAAGGCTCCCTATGTAGAAGCATAGTCTCAAAGAACGTTTCAGATAATTAGCTCGGATTGGTATAACTTAAGATAGGAAAATTTGCAAAGTATGAAATGGTAGTTTAATTATGGCTAATGATGGTATAATTGCCCATCAATATCCATAAAAAAGAAAGACGTAGGAATATCAGTAGAGAGACTTCTATAGTTATAGTGTAATTTTGAGCAATGTCTCCTAATTCTTCTGTTCTTGTGGCTTTTCATCAGCGGGCTAGGCTTGCAGATTGGGGGCATTCTGTTAGGGTTAGCGGAGCGAATGAGACCTGGATTGGAAGGGCCCCTTTGTCCAGGACAGGGACTTCCACCTGTTCCTCCCTCTCCTCCCACCTGCTTGTTGCTCTGCAGAGGAATTGCCGACTCGCTGGGTGTCTGGGGAATAGCTGAAGCCACAGGCCTTGGGGACATCTGGTCTTTCTCCTCTGCCATTGTTGGGTCACAAAAATAATTTGATCATTGATATGAAAGACCGTCAAGCACAAGAAGAAGCTCCCAAGTTCGTAAGAGCGCACTAACATATCCTGAGATATTTTTTAAACATCAGATGGCAAAAAGAAACTTAAAAGTGTTACCACTCCATCCGGGGTGAGTCAGTGGGGGAGGAGGGAGCTTTTTCTTTTTTGAGGCAACATCTCACTATGTAGTGCGGGAAACCCACAGAGATCCTCCTGCCTCAGCCTCCTAAGTTCTGGATTACGTCTCGGGAGAATTCTTAGATGATGCAGTAATATAAATCACAACCACCCATGAGGACAATTTCTCAAAGTCAACATTTTGATGCTGTAATAAAAGTTGCAAAAATTTTAGTTAATATCCTTCTGGGCATTACCAAGACTCTACTTTTAACTTTTAATTTTATTTCCTTTGTCATGTCCCCATCCGTCAACATTATCTGTTAATGTCCTTCAAGGTCTATGCCATCTTCACCAAAATACTCCTGTGTATAAGTCACAAGCTATACACTTTCTTTTTTTCTTTTTCTTTTTGTCTTTTTGAGACAGGGTCTCGCCATGCAGTTCAAGCTGGCCTTGAGCTCACTTTTGAAGCCCAGGCTGGTCTCGAACTCGCACTGATCCTCCTGCCTCCGCCTCCCCAATGTTGGGATTACAGGCCTGCGCCACCACACCACCACACCCGGCTTAGGCAGTTTCAAAGTATATTTAATTTCACTCCTTCTAAGATAAGGTTTACGCGAGATGTGTGAATTGTAAGTGCACATTTACTAAATTTTGACAGATTCATCTGTACAACCCAAACCTCTATCAATATAAGGTAGTTTATTGTTCCAGAACATTCTCTCACACATCCTCTCAACAAATCCTCACACTGGCTATCTTAGTTACTCTTTCTTTGCTGGGACAAATGCTTGGCACCTAAAATGAAGGAAGGAAAGGTTTACTTAGCTCACAGTTACTGGAGGTTTCAGTCCACACTCAGCTGGATCCAAGGCAAAACGGGTACAGCAGAGACCAACAGTTCATGGTGGTGGAACAGCAACAATAGCAACAAAGAGAACATCTGTCTCTCTTATGTTACATTCACGCTCTCTGCCTCAGGATATCCACCTCAGACCACACCCATAATCTCAGTAGTACTCAGACCCCATAATCTCATCCTTGGATCACCCATAATCCCAGAGGATCATGAGTTAATCTCAAAATGTATAAGTCCCCACCCCATGACTACATGAGGCTTTGGGGAGACAACTAGACTCAAACTGTAACACTGGCCTTTCAGACACAATCTCCAGTTTTTTTCCATGTGTTTCTCATTTGCCAACCATAAAACTTAATACAAATGGAAAAAACAATGCACACTATGTATGTATGGTTCCTTTCACTCAGCAAGATGTCTCTGAGATTCACCCAGACTGTCGCACATGAGTCGTTTGTTCCTTTTCATTGTTGAGTAGCAAGTCTGTTGTGTGTGAATTCACTATAGTTTGTTTCTCCACTCTCCTGAGGACAGTTGCTTGTTTTCCTTATGTCTCCATTTTTAGATATTTAAATATAGCTGTATGAACATTTTTGGACAAGTCTTTTTGGGGACATGTTTTCATTTTTTCTTGGGCAGATACACAGGAGTGAAATTATTTGGCTTTCTTGTGCCTGTTTAATTTTATACAGCCAAAAAATACCAGAGATTTTCCCAAGTGTCTATTCTAATTTTTAAATTACTCTTATATTTTTAAAATTTTGTGTTGTTCTATTTGATAGGGTAATCCTAAGAACTGCTGAAACAAACCAATGTCACTTATATTTTAAGAATTTCCAAGAAAGGAAATGTTTACCTCATTATTCTTTCTGGGTACTGTGTAACTTCTATAAGAATGAACATAAATGAAATTAGTGTCACTTGAGCCCATTTCACTTGTTTACTACTCATCTCAGTTACTGAGTTAAACAGAAATATTTAAACAAGGACCTAGGGAGATAGCTTGGTGGTCTAAGCACGCTCAAGGACCCAGGTTCGATCCGTGGTACTGCATGCTGTGCTGGGTGTGGTGAGCTGTGTAGTGAGATCCTGTACCAAAAATATAAATGATTTTTTAAAACATTTCAAAAAAAGAAATATTTAAACAAAATTCATGAGTGGGCATCACGTGCTTATTTAGGTTATATTTGAGAACATGATGAGGATTCCAATTTGCTGAAAAGAAATTATTTCATAAATGATATGTTTTTACCTCTTTCTCCCTTAGTACTCTCTCAGTCTGTCTGAAAAGGGTAAAAGGATTAATTTAAGCAAATACTACTAGCTTATTGCTGTATGTGTCCACCTTTAAACCCTTTGCCTACTGAGCTGAAATCCAGGGTTACTTTTGCTAAGAAAAGCAACATCTCACTTTTTAGGAAAAAAGCTGCTTTGATTTAGGACTCATTTTCTTTGCTTGGTTTAAAAGCTGTGTTACACAGAGTCCATCCTGTACAGGAGGACCGAAGACGCTGCTGACACTCTGTCTGCCAAAGCAAAGGAAACCAAACAAAACAGAACTTGAAGTTGGTGGAGATGCGGGGACGCACCGCCCTTACGGACGGACGGGGAGCTGAGATCAAACGCGAAGAGCGGGAGGGCTGGCCACGCAGAGGCCCCTGGACCTTCCTCCTGCTTGGGTGGGGACCCAGAGCGACGACTTCCTTCAGCTTGTGCTTTGAGCTTTCCACCGGCATCCTCAGCAACACAGCTGGAGGAGAAGAGAACATCTGTCTCTCTTTCTCGCCCAAGGAGAACTGCTATCCTGGCGACGGACACAGCCTTTGCTCCGCTCTGTCCGTCTCTCATTTATCTGCCATCTACAACATACATGTATGTTCCCATTCAAATGCCATTCAAATTCCAACTCTCCACGGACTTTTGTGTTCACTGGAAAAAGTTACACAACACAAAGTGCGCCCTCTTACTATTTTAAGTGTATGGTTCAGTAGTTAAGTATATTTGCACTACGACACAATAGAACAGTGGAAAGTTTTGTATTTTTGTGAAACTGAACCTCCACACCCGCTAAACACCTCACCAGTGCCATTTCACGTTGTCTCCCGGCATTTCCCCTCTTCAGCCACCTCATGCAGGTGGAATCATACAGGACTCACTCACCTTTTTGCCCTTGCTTTATTCCAATCAGCATGTTGCCAGGGTTCATCCATGTTAAAGCAGGAGTCAGATTTTCCTTCTCTTAAAAGGCTGAACTCTGCCTTGCCCACGTATTCATACAGCATGCTTTGTTTACCTATTAATAAGTCGACGGCCATCAGGCTTGTTTCCACCTTGTGACAGTTGTGAAAAGGAGTGTGCAAATACGCCTCCCACAGGACTTGGGATGTGGCGTACCCAACAGTGGGACTGCTGGATAGTGCAGCAGTTCTAGTTTTAAGTTTCTGAGAAATCGCCTTAAAAGCCTACAGATAATACAGTAGGATTCCACTTTCTTCCCATCTTTGTCAGATCTATTTTCTGTTCTTTTTTTAAAATATAGCCATCTTAAGAGGTGTAAGGTACTCAACATATGGAAAATTTTCTGTAAATTGACACATAAAAATATATATATGTTTACAGGGTGAGATCATACATATATATATATAGTAAATTTTTAAAAATTATTACAGTAAATGACACATTGGCATTAGCCCCCCTGGAACCCTCCCCCTCACTTTGGGCACACCTACCTCACTGTCTGCCATTTTTTGGAAGCAGTTTTCTTAAGTGTGGCTCTTCAGTTGCGTGGTCGTGGCTGCCTCCGTGTCCTGCACTGATTCAAAATGTTGACCTTTCATGGCCATTTTGACCTTGGGGAGGAGCCAGAAGTCTCACGGGGGCCCTATGGTTAGATGTCACCTGGCGGCACTCACCCTGTAACGATACCCACAAAGGAAGATTTGCAGAACTGCTTCAAAGAGTAGTAACAATGAGGAGTAAGTGGGCTCAAATGAGAGGGAGAGCCCGGGAGACAGCTCGGCAGTCTACGCGCCTGCCTGGCAAGCACAACGATGACCCGAGTTCAATCCCTGGTACCACATGCCGCGCTGGCCAGTGAAACCGGGTGTGGTGGTGCACACCTGTAATCCCAGTGCTGGGGAGGCTGAGACAGGAGGATCACTACAAGTCTAAACTGCTATCGAGACTCTATCAAAAAAAATAAATAAGATTGTTTAAAAATTTTAAAATGAGAGGGAGTATTTTGAGAAAACAATGGAGCTATTATGTTATTGTAATACATTCAAAAAGTTTTAAAATATTCACTATGTATTTTGATCACATCTTTCTTTAAACATATTTGTATATCATGGAATGGTTCCATCTGGTGAGTATCTCTATCTTCAAATTTTTATCATTTCTTTCTGGTGGGAACTTGCCAAATCTTTCTTCTAGCTTTCTCTGAAATGACCGGGGCATTATCGTACCCCGTGGTCTCCCTGTCTCGTGACACCACACTGGAACTTAGGTCTCCTCTGTAACTGACCTGTGATTTAGCACCCACTCATCAACCCGTACCTCCATGTCCTGCACTGATTCAGTACCTCCACATCTCCTCTGCCCTCTATGCTCCAGTCGCTGCCCACCAGTCTAGTCCTCAACTTCCGTGAGATCAGTTTTTAAAAATTTCTTTCAAGGGGGCTGGCCAAATAACTCAGCAGATTGATGAAACTGCAAGGAGACGCAGGGACCAGGGGTTTGATCCTGGGCCTGCTATGCCGGCCCCGCACCCAGGGTGCACTGAGATGGCACTTGAGACTGGGAGTGGTGGCACGAGCTTAGAATCCCAGGTCTTGGGAGGCTGTGAACAGGCGGATTACTATGAGTTCAATCTAGTAGTGACACCCTGAACACCCTACAGAGCCTTCCCTAAAATACAGAAAAAAAAAAAAAAAATTCTTATAGGTTAAGATCACACAGAATTTGTTAGAAAGGCAATCCTTCTTCTTTTTTTTCTTTTTTTGAGAGGGGGTGGGGTTTTGCTATGCAGCCCAGGCTGGCCTCAAACTCAGGGGTGATATTCCTGCCTCAGCTTCCCAAGTGGTGGGATTACAGGTGTGTGCCACCAGGCCCAGGCTAAGACAACCTGAACAATGAGAACACTTCGGCAACCATCAACAACGACACACCCTCCCCTGTGTAGTATTTCATTCTCTGACAACCAAAAGGTGAGATAACAGAGCAGACTCAGAGAGACTGTAGCCTGTGACCTTCTGGTTCCTTTCTACATTTCCTGTTTTCAAAATTAATCAAGGCAAAAAAAGAAGCCCACAAAGCCTTGCTTTTGATCCTACTGAATTTCATTTCCTAATGTTCTTTTTAAGATATATTTCTCCAGCTATACTAGATTTCTGAATACTGGGGTACAGCAAGACAGGACTTTTAAGCAGTTGGCCTCTGGAGTTGACTACCTGAGTTGGCATCTCCTCCTCCGCCACTGGCTCCCACCTGTGTGAGCTGGGTAAATTGCTCAGCCTCTCTCTGTTTCGTCCACTGTAAAATAGGGATAATGAGGCAATTTTTACTTCATAAGAAGATTTCAATTAAATGGGTTAACATTGACTAAGGTGTGACAGCTCAATATAGTTCAACTGTTGCTGTTAGAAACAGAAAAGAAAAAATTCTAGGAAGAGTAGAGATTGAGCATTAAAATTTGAAGCAAGTTAATAAAACATGGTAATGGGGGCTAGGGATGTGGTTCAGTGGTAGAGTTCTAGCCTTGCATGTACAAGGCCCTGGGTTTGATCCCCAGCACTATGCACACATCCAGTGTTCATTAGAGGGTTACTTTAAGCACTCTGGGAAAATAAACAAGTGATACTTGTCAAGAGAACTGCTGAGTATGTGTACAAGCTCTGTCAGGTAGTAAAATACACTGGGAAGCGATAAACATCTCTGCACCAGGTCCGGGAAGGAGAGGGCAGTGGAAAGGATGTCACTACTGTAGGACAAGGTGGCATTTTAGGGCAGCACAAAAGAGAAGGGCTGCTCAAATGGTACCTATGTAGCCATTTGGGAATAAAGAGAAGTTGGATCCATGTCTTAATTCTTATGCCAATATAAATACTGGATCAATCAATGGTAAAATATAAAACTGTTAAAACGTGAGCATCTTTTTTTTAAGTCTTGCAATGAGGAACTTTCTCAATGAAAAATATGGAAAAAAAACTAAGAAATTTGAGAATATAAAATTAAGAACTTGCTACATAAATAGTACCACAAACAAAATTAAAAAGCATATCAAAGGACTGGGGAGATAGTGCGGCAGTCTATGCACCTGCCTGGCAGGCACAAGGACCCAGGTTGGATCCCTAGCACCACATAGCACACTGGCCCCCAAATCCTGGGCATGCGGTGCTGGTCACCGCAAAGCTAGGTATGGTGGCGCATGCCTGTAATCCCAGCACTGGGGAGACTGAGACAGGAGGATCACTATGAGTCTAAGAAACTCTGTACCAAATAAACAAACAAATAAATGGTTTTTTAAAAATTAAATTTAGGGGCCTGCAAGATAGCTCAGTGGGTCTAAAGTGCCTGCTTAGGCAAGCTTAGGCAGCCACAGAGACCGAAGTTTGAGTCCTAGCACCACATGCTGAGCCAGCCCCAACCCCAGGGCAGCCTGAGCCTTTATTTATGTAACTTATAAATAAAGTTAAAAAAATAAAAATTAAATTTAAAAAACCTGCTCACAAAGGCCTATTTCCTCAACAACTAAAAGGTATCATGAGGCCGGGCATGGTGGCACACGCCTGTAATCCCAGCACTTAGGAGGCTGAGGCAGGAGGATCAGTGTGAGTTTGAGACCAGCCTGGGCTACCAAAGTGAGCTCAAAGCCAGTGAACTGCATAGAGAGACCCTGTCTCAAAAAGACAGAAAAAAAAAGATGTCATGAATCCACAAGAGAAACACAAAACAACAACAACAAAAGGCAAAATGAGCAAAGGATAGAAAGGCAGTTCAGGGAAGAGAAAGACCAATGGATAGTTAAAAACCGTGTGCGCCCATTTCCCCGCTAAGAATGACAAGTGTTGGCAATATGCCAGCAGCCAGATGGAGCACTGGCTCCGTGCTCCCCATGTCAGGGCGAAGGCGTGAAGGTCACATCCCCAAGCCCTGGTAGTGGCTTTCTTGGTCATCTATCCATCTTTGCGCAAGCTGCGCAAAGATGAAGGTC
>PVKN010034240.1:0-11867 GCA_004027915.1 Capromys pilorides
TCTATTTTTGATTTGCAGATTCATGCAAATTCAACAGTAATCAAATCAGGGTCAATCTTGTTTCATCTCTACCCTTATCTAAGAAGTGGAAGAGCTTGAGTTTGAATCAATTAATCTGATGATGAAGCTCGTGTTCTTCATCATGACCTTCAGTGGTCTTGCTGGGGAAGACGTCTTCCAAATCCTTTGATCAGCTATCACTTCCTGTGTTTTATGTACACACTTTCACTCCTAAACACTATATTCACACACTGGATAAATATATATGTATACAGACACATGTCACATGCCACAAGCATGTACATGTGACACATGTCACAAACTTGTATATGAATGCACATACATCTTACAAGATAATCATTTTATTTATTGCACTTTATGAATCACTTTAAAAGGTATGTAAAAGTAGATAGGAAAGTATAATGAACCTCATGATTCCATGAAGCAAATTCAACAGTAACCAACTCAGGATCAACCTTATTTCATCTCTACCCATGCTACTTTGCCTTTTTTGTAGAATATTTAAAATCCAGTACTCTGTGGCTGGGGATGGTGGCTCACTCCCTAAGGAAATCTGGGGCAGGAGAATTCCAAGTTTGAGCCCATTGTGGACAACTTAGCAAGACTGTCAAAATAAAAAATAACAAAAGTCTGGGAATGTAGCTCAGTATTCAGGCCATGGTTTAGTCTCTGGCAATGTCCTTACCGCTGATTTTTTTTTCAACTTATGGGAGCATGTTTTGTATAAAGAACATTGAAATATACTTTATCCAAATCCATTAGTTTTTACTTGTTTTGTGGAACCAGGAATTGAACTCAGGCCCTTGCACTTACCAGGCAAGTGCTTATTCTACTGAGCTATCTCCCCAGCCACCCCCCATTAGTTTTTAATATCCAGCTACATTTGCTTTATCCTCTTCTTCTTCATTCTGTACATGTGTTTATATTTAAATATATAGCCATATATAAAATTATTAATCTTTTAAACATCTTTTGGGAGGTTGCATGAGTCAGATCCCTTATTTCTTTTTTCTTCAGTGCCTAGTTCCTGAAAATAAGTATATTCTACTGTATAGCTCGGTAAACATATTAAATTCAGAAGTGTGGATTGGTATAATGCTTATATCTACCATTGTATCTGACAGGTTTTCTTATTGTGCCAGAATATCTGTGCTATATAACTCATTTTTTTTTTTTTCAGAATCAGTGATTGAACTCAGGCCCTTGCACTTGCCAGGCTAAGTGCTATTACAACCTAAAGGAGGAAGACTTCACTGTCAGTCACAGATTCCGAGGGCTCAGTCCAAGGTTAGCTGGCTCCAGGGCAGAAGCAGTGTGGAGAAGAGCACAGAGGAGGAAAGCTGTTTACAGGAAGCAGAGGGACAGGCAGAGGGGCAGAGAGGAAGGGACAGGGACTTAGTATAGGCCCCACAGTCCTGTTCCCATGGGCTGTTCCCTTCAGGTAAGCCCCACCTCCTAGATTTCCATCAACTCCTCATAAAGTCATCAGAGTATGATCTCATCAGTGGGTTAATTTGCTGATGAAGTTAAGATACTGTGATCCAGTTTTATCTCTGGAAAGGCTCAGAGAAACACAATCACTGGTCAGTCCAATCACAGGGACAGTCAAAAATACCCAGCACAGCAGTCCATATACTGATGGTTTCAGTTGTCCCAGTAATGTAGTACAGAATCTAATCCAGTATTATATTATGTATAACATATAGCTGTTATGTTTCTTAGTCTCTTTTAATCTAGGACTACTTTTTGCATTTGATATTATTGACATTTTATAAGAATACAATTCAGGGCCAGTCAGATAGCTCAGTGGATTAAAGCACCTGCTTAGGCAGGCGCAGGGAGCAGGGTACAATCCCGGGCCTGCCATGTCAGCCCCGCCCCTGGGATGCGCTGAGACAGCGATTCAGACTGGGCATGGTGACGCTCACCTGTAATCCCAGCACTTGGGAACCTGAAAATAGGTTTGTCACTGTGGTATATGACCCTGGTATTCCAGTAATACTTGGACATAATTCATCCTGAAATCTCACTGAGACAGATTGTTGTTGTTCTTCTTCTTGTTCTTGTTGTCGTTGTTCTTCTTCTTCTTCTTCTTCTTCTTCCTCTTCCTCTTCCTCCTCCTCCTCCTTTTCTTCTTCTTCTTCTTCTTCTTCTTCTTCTTCTTCTTCTTCTTCTTCTTCTTCTTCTTCTTCTTCTTCTTCTTCTTCTTCTTCTTCTTCTTCCTCTTCCTCTTCCTCTTCCTCTTCCTCTTCCTCTTCTTCTTTTTAGTACTGGGGACTGAATTTATAGCCTTCACATTGAACTACATCTCTAGCCTCACATCCTTTTAAATTTTTATTTTTATTTATTATTATTGTTATGTTTCTGTATTTAGGACAGGGTCTACAGGGTCTCTCTATGTAGATTGGACTCATAGTGATTCTCCTGTTTTCAGCCTCTCAAAGCACTGGGGTTACAGGAGTGTGCCACCATTCCCAGTGTCAATCACTATCGCAGTGCACCCCTTGGGCAGGACCAACATGGCACACCAGGGATTGAACCTTGGCCGCTGAGCTCTGCCTGAGCAGGTGCTTTAGTCTGCTAAGCTATCAGGTGTGTCCTAAATGTTTTATTTTGAAATATGGTCTTGCTAAGTCAGTAAATAGTCCAGGCTGGGACGCAACATATAATCCTCCTGCTGCAGCTTCCTAGAGTGCTGGAATTACAGATGGGCACCAGATATTTTTAAATAAATAGGCCATATATATGTTTTTATATCTTGTGTTGTATCTGTTTCTCTAGTAAAACTATGACTGATTCAACACTCTTTAGATTCTGCATATCAGCAAGAACATGTGTTCATCATTTTGAGTCTAGATCATTTTGCTCATAGTCCCTGAATCCATCTATTTTTTTCAGATGACCAAATTACATTTATCCTGACATGAACCCGGCCCCTCACACCTGTAATTCATTGGATAACTACTGACTAGCACTTAAACCATCAGTAAGACCTGAAATCATTTTACCTGATCAAGAACCTGGTGAAAGTACTGCAGTAGGATGGCTAGAATGGATAGAAGATATCAAATAGTGATGTTATTATTTTATGAAATAATACACGTGTGAATTGGGTCACACATAGGTCATGTTGTAAAATATATTTCTTACTGTTGACTTAAGTAAAAAAAGTTTGAAAAAATGCTCAACTGTTCCAAGCTACTTGTGGTTGTTTCTAAGTTTGAACTTTCCATGCATCCAGAAGTGCTTGCTAGTTTCTTCATCCTTAAGTGTGCGAAAATTCCTCTTATCCTTTGAGTTCACAAGTCATAAATTCCCCCAAGTACAACATTTCCTCTCTTTTCACAACCATTACTGACTGACCCTATAGGCTTTGTACAAAAAAATTCAATTGGTGAGTGCTGAATATTCTTTCACGTTCTCTTCACCTCCCATGAGTACATAGTTTCCTTAATTATTGGACAATCAGAAAAGTGCGTATTTAATAAGTGCTTTGATGAGTAATAGCTAGTTTCAGTCTCATTCAACACACTGCACACTCGTTTTTGCTAGAGCCCACATCAGACAGGGAGGCTTCAGAGGAAGACACAGAGGGAGAGATTTTCCCTGCTGTCCCGCGTCCTGCGTCCAAATACAGCCTTAGTCCCCAGGCAGCTCCTGGAAGAGGCCTCAGTGGATATGCAGATGAGAATGCCACATGGCGAGTGTTGAGTTTTCTTCATGTCAGTCACTATCCACAGCATTCTCTGGGGATCTTTTCAAAAGCTGGTTGGAAAACTTTTTCCTTAAAACACAGATTTTTATTCATAAAGAGAACATATTAAAGTTGCCAAGTTATTGTAGGAAGGTCCCCAAAGTGTGCTTTTACTCAATTAGAGTCAATTATAACTCAAATCTACAAAATAGAATTAGAACTCTAGATTTTTATTCACGTCCTCGTTCTTGTGGTACTAAGGGTTGAATCATGACTTTCAATTGAGGTAGATCTCTAGTCCCTTTCTCTTTTTTATTCTGGGACAGGGTCTCACTGAATTGCTAATTTTCCAAGGCTGACTCAATCTTCCAATCTTCCTGCCTCACCCTCCTAGAGTCCTAGCACTAACAGCGTATGCCACCTTGTGCAGCATGGATTTTAATTTATTAGGTATATGAGTGATCTTATTGAAATGTTCAAAAGGGTAGACTATTTCAGGGCTTCTTTTTAATGATCACTTTAGATACATACCTTTATTTTTTATTTAAAAACATTTAATTAACGTATTTTATGCATTCAAGGTGTTCAATGTGATAATTTGATGTACATAGACAGTGTATAACAATTTCTTCATATCAAGTGAATGCTTCCAACACCATCCGTGCTCTACATTAGATCCCTAGAACTTGTTCAGCTTATAATTTAAAGTTGGTACTTTCCACAAGTATCTCCATTTTCTGCCTTCTGAGCATTGGTACGTGCTAGTCTAGTCTCTGCTTTTATGAATTTGACTTTTCCAGATTCTACACATAAAAGAGATTGTATAGAATTTATCATTCTGTGTTTGGCTTATTTCACTTAGCATAATGTTCTCCAGGTTCATGCGTGGTTTTGAAAATGGCAGAATTTACTTCTTTATGACTGACTGCCACTCATATGCATGTGTGAGGTCACTTGTACTTTCTTTATCTATTCATCTATTTATGGTTATATAGGTTGTTTCCGTATCTTTGGTATTGTAAAAATTTCTTGAGTGGACATTCTCACTGGGGTAAAATGATATCTCACAGTGGTATTGATTAGAATTTCTCTGATGTTGATGGTTTTGAACATTTTCTCATATTATTATTAGTTATTTACATACTTTTTTTGAGAAATGACTGATTGAAATGTTTTCTGTCTCTTTCTTTCTTTCTTTTTTTTTTTTTGTTTGTAGGATCAGGGTTTGAACTCAGGACATTGCACTTGCCAGGCAGGCACTTGTGCCACAGAGCTATCTCCCTGGCCCCTGTTTTCTGTCTTGATCATGATGATGGATACACTGAAGTGTACATCTGTTAAAACTTGCTGAGATGCTCAGGGCATGATGGCATGCACCTATAATCCCAGCACTCAGAGCCTGAGGCCGAAGGATGGCAAGTTTGAACCTAGTCTGGTCAAGTTAACATCTTAGCGTGACTCTGTCTCAAAAAAAGAAAAAAGAAAAAAGAAAAAAGAGGCTGGGGGATGTTAGCTCAGTGTGAAAGTTCTGGGTTCAATTAACAGTACAAAACTTACTGAAATGTAATGTGTATCTTGTATATTAATTTTGCCTGAATAATGTTGATGTTAAAAACAATAGAACATAAAACATGTAAAAGAAAAAGAATCATAATGAAACAAATCTTTGTGTTACCTAGCAGCTTATATGACACCAATTGCCTCTGTCCTAAAATTCATGGGCAAGAGGCCCCATAGTACATTTGAAGCAGTTAATCATTATTTTTTTCTTAATCTTCTCTGTTAGGCTTAACAGTTTTAGCCAACTGTATTCCAGCTGGTCTTCTGTTATTAGGAAGATTCTGTTTTTTTCATACTCCAATTAGTTACAGCAATGTTTCTTTAATTTTCATGTACATGTATGTCACCTGTATTTATAAAACATTCTTTTGGTTTCAGTAGGTCTGAGTGAGAGCTGGAATTCTGTGTTTCTAAGAAGCTCTCATCACTACAGTTGCATGGGTCACACTGAAGTAGAAAGGAAGGAGCTCTATCTTGAGCTGGATATGGGGACACATGCCTACAATACCGGGAGTTTGAAGATTACTCTGGAAGTTGAGACAAGACGCTTGCAAATTTGAGCCCAGCCTGGGCTTCTTAACTTAGTGAAACTGTGTCTCATAATAAAAAATAAAGACAAAAGCTAAGATGTAGTTCCATTGAAGGCTCTGGACTCAATCCTCAGTACTTCCAAGACAAACAAACAAACAAACAAACAAACAAACAGTCTTGAGGTATTGTTTTCCCCCTTTCAGTTTCTGGAATTCAGGCTGGCTGGGGAGAGGTTCAACCACTAGTCCTATCAATTGTGTTAAACTTTAGTGTAATTCTCTATTGCCTTTTTTCTTCCATTTTATATATGAATTATGTTTTAGTTCTTCCTTCTTCCGTGTTGGTCCTCTGGCTGCCATGAAATAAGATTGTGCCACTGGAAAAAGGGGTGCTTATACTTTATTATTTAATGGAATCTTTTGTTGTAATGCAGTTAGCAGTGGGCATGTCTGGTTTTACTTTGGGCCATCAGCATGGAAGGAGCTATTTAAATCAGTGCAGTAGTATTAGCAGTGAAAAATATAATTAATGTAAGGTTGCTGTTGAATAAAATCCCATTGTGTGTGGCACATGTGTTATGCCAGACAATGACAACTACAGCCATTGTTCCCAGGGTTGATTTGCTGGCTGTCACCCATGTTGATTTCTGTCTGTAAGAGAGGTGGGTGTGGGAGCACTAATGAAAACCATTATGATCCATTTTTTCTATTCTGCCAAGAGGTCCTGGAAGTCCAGCAGGGATTGTAGCTAAACATAGTAGCAAGGGACCTTGAGTTGATCACTGAAGCTCCCATTAGTGCAAGCGGTGGAACTTTTCTTAATAGAAATTACTGTAAATGGATATAGGAGTCATGGGGGTAATTGACTCGCCAAGGCCTGAGCATGTTTGTGGAAAGGAAAAGCCACAAAACAGTATGGCTTTTCCCATTAGCGCCGAAACGTAAGTGACTGGCAATTGCTGGCAATCTATCTTGGACTAAGAGTAGAGCTCTTTAGTATGTCAAATTGTATGGAGATTATAATGAGGATGCTAATAGTCACTGAATTGGGTCACATCATCGATTGTGACTTATATGAGTTAGAATATTTTCCAAGAAATCATATTGTGCTTATCTTGAGCCTTCTGTGGCCCTCTTGGTGGTATACACCCATGATGTGGGAAAGTGTCTTTTAGAAACCTTTTGAAAATGCTCTGCTATTCTTTCTACTGTTAGGGTAAGAACATGGCTTGAGGACCTGGAATTTTCAAATGTAACAGTGCCATCCACTGGAGTCTCAAGGTCTTCTGATGGAAAAATAGGAAAGAAATATCCTTATGAAAATCAGCTATGTAAAGCACTGTGCTTAGATGCACCTCCCAGACCTTGTGGTCTGTGCAGTTGGAGAGCAGGATTTTCTGGTTCCTGACATTATTTTCACAGGTCACCATGTTTGAGTTTTCTGGCTTGGGTGGGCTAGAGTCATTTTACTGTAGAAAATGGAGAAATTATACCTACTGTGTTCCCCTAACTTCAAGTATTGAACACTTTCATGGGCAGAAAGCAAACACACAACATTTGCATGTGACACATTGACATGTTATTACAGAAACACCAGGTTTTGAATAAAATCTTTTCAGCACCATTAAAAACTCCTAGCATTAATCAGTAGGGTGTACAGATGGGTCCTTTAAACCATTTAAATGTTTATAATTTGAACCCAGGTACAGCAGGCCTTCTGTGGCCTTAGGCTCACACCATTTGCTAAGGTCCTTAGGACACTCCTAACTCCAGGACACCTGCACAAAAGTAGAGCTTTTATTGATGATTTCATAAGAAAATAGGGAAGATGGTTTGCAACATAGACTGTACAACAGAAAACTGATAAAACTCTCACCCCTGTTCTGTTCTCTGCCAGCCACCTCTCTGCAAATAATCTTGGAGTTCTTTATTGTTGGAATTATTTATTGTACCGGTAACATTTATATCCAATCTAGTTCAACAAGTCCCTGAAATTGGCCCCAGATAATCACTGTGCACTTCTTCGATGCCTCTTCTCCTCCAGAGAGTCTCATTTAGTCATTCAACAATTCAAATTTTGTTGAAAGTGAATGAGTTTCCTGGATATGTAAGATTTTCTCAGTGTTGTCATAGACCCAGTCTACTTCTAAAAGGAGCTAGGAACCATTGAAAGTTCTAGATATACATGATAATGAATATAAATAGTTAATTGCATAATTGAATAGAGGTGTCACTCATGTTGTTGCTGGTCATCCTACTCCTTTGGGCCTCGAAATGACGGAAAATGGTTTTCGTGTTAATCTTCTTATTCTTCAGCATGTTGGAAGCGTCTTTCTCATGCCCTTGCTGAATCCCATTGGCTCTTCTGGTTCTTCCTGGAAGAAGCATCTTAGATTCTCAGACTTTCTAGGATTCCTTCGCTGTCTGTGTTGCTGTTACACTTGAGAGGTGTTAATGAATGACAATGATGTGATAGGTCATAGCTGCAGGGCTGTTTGCTTGTAAATAGGAACTCTTGCATTTGCAATCTGAGCCCAAATGAATGACTCCTTCTTGAATCATTTTCAGCTTTTGCTGAGCTCGATGAGGCCTGTAATTGACAGTGCAAGACCAGCATTGTGTATGGATGCGGTTATACCACAGTGAGGTCTAGATGCATGCCAGGAGATGGGTGAATGAATGAGAACAACAACAACAACAAAAAAGGTGGTTTGATACAATTCTTAGGTAATGATATAGCATATCATATGGCTTGTTCATGTGAGCTGCTCTGCACCACAAGGCACAATAATATCTTGTTCATGGTTTGTTTTTGGTGTTCTGAATATTATCTGGTACATAGTAAGTGCCAAGTTCTTCTTTGTGAAGTAAAGATGTATGAGTAGTTAGATGATTTAGCTTTCCAATATTTGGTTAATGTGTTCCTCACATACACACATTCCAAATATCATCCTACTTATACTGTCAGGACCTTAAAATAGCTATGAATTCCAAGCTATTTTCTCAGTCCCAAAGGCCAGGTCAGGGCTAAGGAGCCAGTCTCTTCCAACACCAGGGGAGACAGAGATAAATCTCTCTACAGTCTCACTCTTTCTTTCTCGCTGCCAGAGGGTGTCGCTGGTGAAGCTGAGCTCTGTGTCGTCCCAATGGGCTCATTCATCCAGGAGTGCCTTCCAGAGTGGAGCTATTTCCACCTCCATGAGGGTCAGTGTTTCTCCCAGAACAGTGCGCTGCTTCCGTGTTCGGTTGCAATACTGGTGCTCAGAGCCCTGGCTGCCAGTGCTGCAGAGGTGGGCCCCTCGCTCCCTGTGTCCATGTGCTCAGTCACCCTCAAGGTCACAGCCTACCCTATGAGATGGCTCAAGACTGGTCCTAGCTCCCTGGACTCATGGACCTAGAAGGTGTGATCTCTTTTTTCTAGAAATCACACTTATAAGGAAGGCTACTTTAGGGGTTTTGTGGATTGCTGCCCACCTTACCTGTAGGGCACCATGGCCAAAGAGAGGTAGTGGTGGTGGTGGTAGTTAAAGGTTGTAGCAAGGCCAATTATATCATGCCAGGCACCACATAAAAATCCAATCCATACAGTAACTCTATTATAATATTATAATAACTCTAATATAATATTAATATTATAATATAGTAACTCTATTATAATATTATTATAATAATAACAGATGAAGTGTCTATACAACCTTTATGCCATAGTAAAGAGTGGTGTGAAGATTAACATTCAGGCTGCATGCCTTCAGTGTCTGTGCTGTTAATGCTGGGGCATTACTGTCACAGCTGTCTTCTTGCATGGGTAGTAGAACTGGTTCCATTTAACAGATGCAGGCACTGAGGCTTAGATACCCTCAGATAATTTTGTAGCACTCTACAAAGCTGACAACACAGAGTAGCAACACATTTGCTTCACCTGGCTGGGAGCAAGGAACTCAGAGGCTTTGGTGCCCAGAACTCCAGCTGCTACCAGTCTCCCTTGTGCTGTGATGCACCAACACAGACCTATAATTTGAAAGCCCTGCTTTGTACCTTGCCTTAGAAATACCATCAGGCAGAAACAATCTCACTAAACTCCCGAGAAACACAAAAACAAAGCCAATAACAATAACAAAAATACTCATCCAGCACTACTGAAGCCAGACACAAATATATCAGACCTTAACATCCCCTTAGAGAAAAGGCTGTAAAAATATTCTAAGTCCAGCCTGTTCCTTAAATCAAAATCTAATTCTCTCTCCTGTACTTATAATTTGAGGTTGATTTAAAACTGAGCCAGGTCTTCAGGAGCAAAGTGGGTTTTTTCCCTAAAGAGAAGGGAGTTTAGATTTAAAAAAGAATCTTGAAAGGTACATTTAAAACTTTGACTTCTGAAGAATCAGTGAGATAGCTCTAAAACCAGCAAAGGAGCGTGGTACCCAAATAATATCCCACTTTGGAAAGCATTTCCAACTCCTACCACCAGTTTGGACCCAGTGATGCTGATATGTCCCTGGGGAGTCACAGCTCTTTCAGAGTAGCTTCATTTTCTCTGTATGTCCCTATCAATAAAGTTGGGCTGAGTTTTAGTATTAATAATTTTTCTTAGGCAAACAGTAGATTTCATTTTATTTTCTAAGTATATTAAAGCTATCAGACAATAATGCTAGTTATTAAACGTGAATTTCAAAGAATCGCTTAGAAGTTTGTAAAGAATAGTATTTAAAGAGTTTCACTGTGGACTCAGTATATTGCAAGCAAGCAGTAAGCATTAACTGAGGTTGTTGTCTCTGCTGTGACACCCACTATTAATTGTAGAGGTGATGTTCTTGGTTAGGTCCTCAGACCTAGCCTTACTATGGAAAAAAAATGAGTTTGGTTACTGAAGCTGTTACTGTAGTCCCTGGCACATAATGACCATTGAGTAAATTTAAGCAAAGTTCTTAAATATTAATGTATTACAGGAGGTTAGGCTGTGTCAGTAAAAACCAACATTTAATGACTCAAAGAAAAAAGGAATTTATTGCTCTTATGTTGCAGAGCCAAGTGAAAATCTCAAGGGCCAGAGAAAGATTCTCGGACAGTTGAGGAATGAGCAAGTATCTAGGGTTTATTATAATCATGCATAGAAGGGAAATGGGCTTGAGAACGTTACATCCCAAGTTTACTTTTGACAGGGATATTTTCTAGGGCAGGCAGAGTGTGGTTAAGCAATCATTGTGACACACAAAGAGGCAAATCTGGCTAAAGGTCACTAGGCTCTTGACTGGCAGTTGGCACTGGCGTGTGAGTAATTGGGCATACGGGTAATTAGTTCCTTTGAGCAAACCTTAATCCCATTAAAGTTCACAGAAAATTGCTTAAACACTTTATCAGGAATACCAACTTCCCAGAAGGAGGTTGTGAAACAAAAAAAGGTTCTCTCTCTCCCTCACCCCGTCAGATTTAAAACAGAATTTATTATGTGCAGGACTTGGCTACTGTGCCCAGGTCTGGATGGTGGCAGCTCTGTCATTTTAGTACATGGCTTTAATGTCATCCTGGTGACTGGCAGCAGCCAATGGGAAGTCCGGGAGCAGAGATTGCTTTCCTTTCTTCTTCTGCAAATGAAACAGTGGTTAGAGCCATAGTTCCTGCTCATGCTTCATGACAAGCTCAGTCACAAAACCAACACTGCTGTGAAGAGGGCTGAGAAGTGCAGCACCTGCCTTCAGGTCCCAGCTGGAGGTGTTTTACTATGGAGGGCAAGTGAAGTCTTGCACCGGTCACTGGCATAGCGAGACATCACCTTGCCTTTCAGTTCCCCTGGGTGGCGTAGAGTAGCAGGTGGCTCAGGGGTCAACCCCATCCATCACCCATTTTTGTTTGTTTATGGCAATGGGAGTTGAAACTTGGGTCTTTGCACTGAGCCACATTTCCAGTCTTTTTTTATATTTTATTTTAAGAGATGGTCTTGTTAAGTGTCTAAGATGCCTAGGCTAGACTTGAACTTGTGATTCTCCTGGCACACCTTTTAAAATGCTGAGATTATGGGACTATGGCATTGTACCAAACTGACAACATGCTTTTGTAAATAAAGT
>PVKN010034241.1:0-11843 GCA_004027915.1 Capromys pilorides
TTTACCAGAACTCAAAAGCCACCTTCCTTTGACGTGCTTTGCAAAGATTAAAAAATGGGCTTTGAGTTCAGCGTTTTCCAAAGGCGCGCTGTCTCTCGGGAGTCAGTGCTCAAGTGGCTTCTGATTGGAGCAAAGAATTGCCATTCCCAGTTTTACATGTTCAATTGCTTAATGCCAGGAAGAAGCAGGCTACGATGGAGGTGACAACTGTCATGGAAAACCTCCAATAACCCAGGCAGCCATACACCTCTCTCTCTCTCTCTCTCTCTCTCTCTCTCTCTCTCTCTCTCTCTCTCTCTCTCTCTCTCTCTCTCATCTTGGCAGTGCTGGGGCTTGAACCCAGAGCCTTTGAGCTACATCTCCACCTCTTCTGTTTCTTTCATCTTTTATTTTGAAATAGGATCTCACAAAGTTGTTCAGTCCTCCTGGTTGGGCTGGAATTTACCATCCTCCTGCCTAGACCCCCCAGACTGCTGGATTATGGACCCTGGCACTTGCTACGTGCAGATTCTTCTTAAATTAGTGCCTTGTATGTTCGTCTTTAAAAACGTCTCCAGAGCTTATCCGTCCATTTTACACTCCAAGTGACGGCTTCAATTGGCTCTTATAGTCCAATTTTTTAAGAGCACAAATTCATTTTGTAAGTATGCTTTCTAGCAGATTGCTAGAATTGCTCCTTAAAGTCCTACCAGATTTTTCATATCTATTACTCAACCTGTTCCCAAGAAAGAAAGTGAAAAATATCCAACTTATTTTCCCTTTCTTAGAATTCTTACTGCCAGCTACTATAATTCCCTCAAATCCATTTGTCACCTAGTAGTGCCTTAACTGTCACCTTGGTCGAGGTGGGGCTGGTGAGACCATATTTCCCTAAAACAACAAACTACTTGCTTGATCGATACAATATTTAAACTCACTCAAATCATTCCATTTTCCCAGGAAGTAAAGCTTTTGCCAAAACACTGCTTAATGATCTCAAGGCTTAATACCCTAATGGCTAGCACCCCGTGTTTTCAGTTTCATTTCCTCATATTTTCAGCATCTTTTCTATCCTTCATGTGTTTCCCAGCTGAGGTTCCCTCAGATGCCATGGATTAAAATATTTTAGTGACAAGAGAGAAAATAAGCACACGCAGAGCTACTTACCGTCTGAACAATGAAGAGGACGGTTCCACAGAGTCGGATGTATCTGTTAAACCGAAGTTCTAAATACTGTGGCCAATGAAAACGAAGAAGAATTGTTATGTGAGTCCTCTGGATGTCCTGTGTTTACCATTAGCTTTAGGAATAAAGGGCTAGAAGCTGAAGGCAAGTTCATAACCCATTCGCACTCTTTGTTCACTGTTAGTTATTTATAGACGGCAAAGTGGACTCAGCATAGAGCACGATTCCGTGGCTTTGAACCCACACAAGGTTTGTGGCACAGTAGCTCTGCTGCCCCAAACGCTCCCTGTTGCTGTGCCTTCCAGCCAAGCCTGCTCCCACCCTAAGCCCTGCCACAGCGCATCTGCTATTTTGTTTTGTTTCTTGAGACAGGGAGGTCCTACTATGCAGATCAGGCTGGCCTTGAGCTCACTTTTCAGCCCAGGCTGGTCTTGAACCCAATCTGTTCTTTATCCCCAGTTTGACCTGGAAAGATTGGAAGACTGTCATCATCAGTGGAATACTCATGTATTGTAGCGTAAGTGTTCTGGGGTTCTTCCCTTCCACGTAGCATCCACTCTGTGCAAGTTCCCTTGACTGAGGTGGACAATCAAACCCTTTCCAAACCCAGCAACTGTGATGCGATCATCTTCCAGTGTCTTGCTGTTTCTCAGTACAAGAAATCACATGACCCAGTGCAGCCAATAAGCTTCTCTGCCCAAGGGCGGGAGGGGGGTTAGGGGGGTGGGGACAGAAAGTGACCTTGACCTCAGAGCCTGGGGAAGGCCGCCTGTCTCTGTCTCTAAGACCTGCTGCCTCAGTCTCTCAGATCCATTCTCTGAACGACGCTCCTGGCTTTTGTATGTATATATGCAAGTTTTTAAAATGTAAATTTCCCAAGTCAGTTGCTGTTCAGAGCCAATCAACCACCCTGCCCTATTTCCTTAAATCCCGCAGTGTCTTCTAACGTGGACTGCTCATTTTCTACACAGCAGATACGGTGTACATAGTACAGAATTGCAACCATATGCAAGGCCAACTTGCATACGAGGTCTGCATGTAGAGAGAAGTCTCAGGCTGACAATAGTCTTTTTATAAGCAGAGGAATGAAAAGCTGGCATTAGGTGATAATTAGAGGAAAAGACACATGATATTTTCTCCAGAGTGCTGAGGGGCTATGGAGAGGCCTGGGTTATAGACAAGGACCCTAGAACTCCAAAAAGACACCAAGCTAGAGACCTGAGGGTCAGAGCTACGACCCGCATTTAGAAGCTTCAGTTCCTAAGTCTGTGTGCATACCCAGATTAGTAAGTAAACAATTCAATCATGTATCTAAGACCTAGTTATGAGTAGATGACAGTAGGGCCTCCCAAAATAGCTCAGAGTGGCAAACACATAGCACACACATCACTCAGGGGCGTGAGCCAACTGCTCTCCACAGCTCACATTCATTCTCCCTCTTGGAAATGAGAATCAGAGCAACAGTTCCCATCTCTCTTCTTTTGCAGGGCTTTGTAGATTCTCCAATGATATAAATCCATCAGAGAAATGTTGTAACTTTCCATTCAAAAGTAAAATATGGGGGCCAAGGAGATAACTTGGTGGTCTAAGCACCTGTCAGGCATGGTGGAGCACACCTGTAATTCCAGCTCTGGGGAGGCAGAGACATACTGTGTAGTAAGACCCTGTACCTAAAAAGTAAATAAAAGATTTTTAATGCAGAATGCTCCACCAAAAAGCTGGTGAGATGTAAACCTGTGAACCTTGTGAATTCTTTGTATCAAGATCACTGAAGAGGGGCAGGGAAGATGGTTCAGTGGTCTAAAACGCCTGCTCAGGAAAGCTTAGGCAACTACAGGGACTGCGGTTCGATCCCCGGCACCACATGCTGCGCCAGCCCCACCACCAGGGCAGGCTGAGCCAGCCACAAAATAAATAAATAAAGAAACAAACAAACACAACAAGTAAACAAATAAGTAAATTTAAAAAAAAAAAAGATCACTGAAGGACATTTTGGAAGGCATTCTAGAAGCCTGGAGAAGCTTCTGAACCTTGGACACACACGTGGTGGTGTTATTTCTGCAGAATTCTTTCAGTGAACCTCTACTGCACATGAGTGGCCATGAACAGACAGAGAGGTCCTGGGCTCTCTCCAGGCAACTGCTGGAAAGCAAAGAAAACAAGATATGGCACGGGCGAGGACGTGGAAACTCAAACCTAACAGACTGGAAGGCATTTTGACATGCTGTAGATTGTTTTCCAAAACCAGCTGATCTGAAAAAGCAGTATGTTAAAGAACGCACAAGACCAGCTCAACATGCAACCAGGAAATCTGTTGCTCTTTCAGCTATCCATGATCACTTACACTGCTGAGGAAATAACCTAGAGGCTAAATTAGGAGTCCACGTCACTGTAGTAAACATCAAAAAGTAGTTTTAGGAGGTCCAGGCAAAAGTATACAGTAGCTATAAGCACCTAAGCCTTTCAAGACCGTTCACAGTCCTCAGGACTTTGAATCACTGAGGGACTCTTCAACTGCCACTGAGAAAATAAATAAAAGAATTAGAAAAATAAAAAGACCCTGAGAAGCTCAGCTCAAATACACAGATTCAGCTGGATCCAAGTAGATGCTGAAGGTGCAGGGAATTGAACGCGATCTGGGAGCTGCTGTGTGACACCAGTCTCACGTACATTTAAGGACAGGGATAAACAGATATTTAAGATGCTCCTGGAGGGACTCCAGCTATGCAAAATGCCAGTAGGGGGAGAGTTGCATTTGAGCGAGAATGTTGGACCTCACGCTCTATGGAGGCAGCTCTACCTCTCGGCACACTGGCAGGATTTTCTACAAGAAAGCCTTTGTCATGATGGACGGGAAGGGTCTCAGCGTGTGGCCGACCTTGTCTGCCCTGACTGCCTGACACCCCAGGTCTGGACATGGCTCGCAGGCCTATGCATCACGCATTTTCGCCTAGCTTCTCTCTGCATGGGCGTTAAGCCCAGCTCAGGACTATACGGGCTCGGCACAGCCTTCTGGAGTGGCCAGGGTGCTGCCAGGCAGGTGCCAACCTTGCCACCAGCTCTCTTGCGAGCTTAACTTGCCCTGAGTCTGCTCAACTTGCTCTAAAGGGTGCTCCCTTATAAGGAGTTTTTGAGCATTGAATCAAATAATGCATATAACGCACTGTTCAGTGTTCCCGGCTTTCCATAAAAGTTAGCTTCCTGCCATGTCAGCTAGAATCCCTGCCAACTTGGCACCTGGGTCACATTGCAGCCCAAGGCGGTGCAGGTCAGAGGCTAGAGAGCGACATTCCTCTCGGGAGACAGGGAGTCTCTTGTCCGGTTACTCAAATTCTAAGTTTTGGAGTTGGTTAACTACAGATCAGAACTCACAGGTTCAACTTCCTGCAGAGCCCAGGAGGCGGCGCGTGAGAGCGGCACAGCGAGAGGCATGTACGTGGGCCCACGTGCTGGCGTAGTCACGCACCCTCTGGGAAACAGGGCCTCACTTCTCCTTGGAAACAATTGCTCCCTTCACAGCGGTGCATTTTCCTTTTTGCATTTTTGATAAAGACATAAATGCAGAAGGATTTCCCCACTATAAGAAAATAACCACAAATACCATGAGGATCATAGAAAAGAAAATAACGTGGGAGCCACCGCTGTGCGCTGGCGTTCCTGCACCCGTGGGGACAAGAGGCCTAATGTCACCTATTTTCTGAATATTCAAAAGAAGTTAGGATCTGGAATTTATTTGCCTCTATTTATTTATTTATTTATTTATTTATTTATTTATTTATTGTCTTTTAGAGACAGGGTTTCACTATGCAGTTCAGGCTGGCTTTAAACTCACTTTGTAGCCCAGGTTGGCATCAAACATCCAACAATCTTCCTGCCTCAGCCTGCCACGTGCTGGGATTACAAGTGCATGCCACCATGCCCGATCTTGCCTTCTTCTCATTGTTAAATGATAAATTAATTAGTTTCTTAAATACAATCATGGTTGGAAAGAGCTGAGTAATGATTTTGCTTCAGTCAAGCAATCTGTCATCTGGAAACACAGCCCAAACGCCCTGCTGCTCACTTCTGAGTGACAGCTGAGCTCTTCCCAGGCACGCCAGCCAGAGGGAGAGGAAGTAGCACTGGCCCCAGATGCCTTGTCCTGCACAGCATCACCAGTGCCCAAGCCAAATTTGTCACCATGCTTCGTTGTGCTGTTGTCCCCAGCACCAGCTGAATCAGCTTCTCCAGGAAGCCAGCCTCCAGCAGGCCTGGTGGACAGCAGGCATTAGATACACCTGAGGCCAGAGAGAGCCATGGAGATGAGATGCCAGGGAGTCCACACCTCAGCCCGGGGAGAGGCGATCACTGCAGCCTTGAACGAGGGACACAGGGGGCTGGGGTGGGAACAGAACAAACAGCCCCACTGCTCCCTGGAGCTGAGACCTGCCTTCCCACGGGACAGCTGCTTAAGGAAACCCGTCACCATCTACACAGAGCCCTTTCCTACAGAAAAGCTATATCCAGGGGCTCTGTGGGGGAGAAGAAACATGGTTTTCCTCCAACACCTTACCATGGAGAAATGACAGAGCCGTTTAAAGACGCCACTGCTGAGTTTTTCTATCTATCACAAAGCAGCCTGCGATGATGCCACCAAATAATGCTGGCCAACCTTGGTGCAGCACGCAGGTCTGTGTTTAACATTACTCTAAGTGCAGCGCCCTGCACCAACCCATGAAATCATCCCCAACCACCCAGGGAAGCGGGCGGTACTATTTTCTTTTTCTTTCTTTCTTTCTTTCTTTCTTTCTTTCTTTCTTTCTTTCTTTCTTTCTTTCTTTCTTTCTTTTTTCTGATACAGGGTCTGGCTATGCGGTTTGGACTCATAGTGATTCTCCTGTCCGAGACTCCCCAGCGCTGGTATACCGGTTCCAGGGCCCACGCGGTTCTGGGGCCAGCATGTCATGAGGTACTGGGGATCAAACTCAGGAGCTTGCACTGGCCAGGCAGGCTCTTAGACCGCCTAGCTATCTCCCCAATACGGTATTATTTTCTTTCCGGGATGAGGAAGTAGCTACAGAAGGTTAACTAAATAAGTGGCCAAGTCGCCCAGGTAGTAAGAGCAAAACTCTGGCCTCCCTGCAGGTGCTGGGACAAGAGCCCTGCTCCTTGGCATCTTGTGTGCCTGGCTCTCAGGGGACCCGATTCTCCAAGTCTCCCTGGAGAGCGCGCGGTGCTGCGGGCCCTGAGGAGGGCGCCCCTTCCAGAAAGGAAGCGCTGAGGCTTCAGCGAGGCACCCGCCTGCCCAGCTCTCTGGAAAGTTTAAAAATCTTTCCCCCTGATTAACAAAGATGCTAACTGCAGAAAGAGCCTCAGTGAGCAGGAACCTCAGCCACCCGGTTGCCTTTGGAAAGCTCTCAGCAGGTTTTCGTCTCTCCCAGGGGAGGCACCAGGAGAGTCCCACGCGGGGCTGACAACCCGCCCACCCTCACCTCGTAGGTGCTGGTGACCCCCAGTTTGTAGAACACGGGAAGGAAGATCTCAGCGCTGAGAACCACCACCAAGAAGTAGGTGATGGCGAAGAGGCTGTAGGTGGCCCCGAAGCGGTAGACCTCAGCGGGAGCGCCCAGCACCGTGACGGCCGACATGAAGCTGGCGGTGAGGGACAGCGCCACGGGCACCGCGGTCATCCTGCGGCCACCCATCAGGAAGTCCGTGGAGGTCTGCTGGCCTCCACCCGCGAAGGCATAGTAGACACCGATGGCCGCTGAGACGAGCAGCACGGCCGAGAACACCAGGTAGTCGCCCACGGTGAAGCTGCCCAGCGCGCGCTGCGCTCCCATGGCGCGGTGGCCGGCCGGGCCCGGCGCTCCGCTCCGACGCGTCGGGATCAGGGGCGCTCGCGCCCTCCCAGGAGGCCTGCAGCCGCGGGTTCCCGCGAGGTGGCAGCTCAAACACCTGCAGGCGCTCTGGAACTTCAAAGCCTGGGACTTCTAAAGTAGCCCGGTGCGCGCCCCGGTGCTCGCCAAGTGCCGGACCGGAGCGCCCTGGCTCCGGAGCGCTTGGGCAGGTGCGGCCGGAGGAGCCTCCAGCGCCGACAGCCGAGCCTGGAAGTGCCCGGTGGATTTTATCCAATGACCCCTCCCCAGGGGGCGCAGCATTGAAAGAAGCAGAGTGGGTCGAAGGGCAGCTGTCACGCCTGTGAGGGAAGCTCCTCAGTTCAACAGTCCAGGCCCTCACTGGCAGATATGCCCGGAGCATTCGGGTTGTCTCATTCAACAGGTTAATGGGTGAGCTGAGATCATAGTCCTTACAGGGAAGCGATTACAGGACAGGTAGGAGCCTGGCTTTTTCCATGACCCACAGCCTGTGTGGCCCCTGATGGCCTGGAGCAGACCGTAGCTGCTGCGGTATTGATAATAACAGCCATGGAATATAAGCTTGACAACTTTGGGGTTTTTTCCTCTAGAGGCAAGTGGCTTCCTGATGTCCTCAGACCCAGAGCATGAACAACTCCTCTGCTTCTCCTGGTCCAAAAGAAAGGCCCAGACCAATGCCGACCTGGGAGACCAAGGCCACATTCATCCCCTGGACAAGGAAAGGGACATCCAGTTCTGGGAGGGGTGGAAGGATCCTGGACAAGTCCGCTGCCTCCTGTGTGCCCTCCTCTTCCTTACTGTGAAAGATCCTTGCCCACCTGTGCCCAGTGAGTCAAGGCCTGTAGACCCCTCATCTCCTCAGAGTGAGCTTTGAATAAATCTATCCTTTTCTTTTCATCAAAATGTATGGCCTCCTTTGATTTGGTCAGTGGAGACAGTATGACGCTGAGCATGTGAACCTGAATGGCAGGTGACAGTTTGGACAAGCCCTGAGAGACAGAAGTCCCTGCTCCCAAGAGCCCTGCATCCTGATAGTCATTTGGGGAGAGGGATTGACTGTTTCTGGTTAGCTGAACCAATGGTGAGGACTCCAGGGTCACCCCAACAGCCGCTAGGGACACTTCTGCACCTGGGCTTGCCCCTTCATCCCTGCTAGTGGCATCAGCTGCCAGCTGCCTGTGAATACTTTTTTTCTTTCTCTTTTTTTTTTTTTTTTTTTTCTGGCACTAAGAATTGAACTTGAACTCAGGGCCTTGTGCTTGCAAGGCAGGTCCTTGTTCCACTGAGCTATACCCCTGACCCCCTGTGAACACTTTTGTTAGTAGGGAGAAAAAGTGCATTGGGAAGCTGACCGTCTGTCCTGGTTTCCTGCTAGAAGGTGTGCTCCAGGGATCCTGGGGCTTCTCTTAGGCTACTTGTCAGTGTCATTCGGGTGAAGTAAGGACCTTTGCTGATTGGGACCACTTTGGACCTGCTGCATGTCATTGGAGGGGGCACTGACGAGTGTGCAAAAGAGATTTGGAGGTAGAAAAAATAAACACTTTGCTTAGGAGCACTCATTTGTTCTGGTCTGCTTTTGTGTGCTTTCCTTGTTTTTTGTTTTTCTGGGACCAGAGTTTGAACTCATGACCTTGTACTTGCCAGACAGGCACTCGTGCCACAGAGCTATCTCCCCAGCCCTTTTTTCTTTCTTCACAAAACTGTCTTTACCCTGGGATGAGCAATACACTTCCGGTACCATGTAGAATTATGCGAGCCATTTGGGGCTTCCGCTGTCTTAAGCCTTCTTTGTGGGCCAATATGGAGCTCAAGGTTCTCAAACCATTTGTTGACCCAGGGGAAAAAAACAAAAAGAGTAAATTAAGAGAGCTTACAGGGCTAGAGACAGCTCCGGTGTTTGAGGAGCTCTGGTGTCAACTGCCAGGAATAAAAGCGCTTGTGCTACCTGGCAAGTCCCTAGCGAGGTGTTAGCGACCTGTGAGTTTAAGGCAGTCTGAACTTTTTACAAAAGCATGACTTCTTTGTGAGATACTAGGCCACTGCCTAGCTGAAAGTGCACCCTGATTTCCCAGCCATCCACAGGAAGATTTTCTAGCTTCACCAGGGCCAGGATAATGTGTGTCCCTGTTTTCCTTGCTTTTTTTACTGGAACAGTGACATGGGTGAGTGGGAACACACTGTAACACTGGCTGTGTGGCTCCTTAGCTACTGGTGAGTTCACTGAGGTTAATTTCTGTTCATCTGCTTAGCAGTCCTCAGTCCATCCTAAGCCAGTTGTGTTTCAAAGTACTTTTCAAAACTTGTGTTTCCTGGAAGTTGACTTCTGTCTCCTTCCATCTCCATTTCCTTCCAACTAGAAAAATGGAGAAATTTCAATCTGTGTTTTCTTCCATGGGGAGTATTGTTCCTAAACTGGTTGCTTTTTTCCGTACTAGAGGCCTTGAGCCATAGATCCCCAGGATAAGATCTGTAAACTTCTGACCTGTTATGTCTAAATTTTAACACAGTGAAAAATGTCTTTAAAACCTGGGGCAAGGGTTTTTACATGACTAGGATGTGTAAGAAGGCAGGAAACAAATCTTCAAGAAATTCAAACTCAGATTTACAGGGCAAGCAATCTCCTTTGAGATATATTTCTCACCTTACTACAACTAGACATCCTACCTTCATGTGTGCTAATTTAGGATTAAGTATTTGCATAGGATAGTAGAAACAGAAACTATCCCAATAATATAATTTTTTAAGTGTATAAATGATAAATTTGAAGTCTTTTTTGTTTCATTTGTGTTGGTACACAAGTGTATATTAATATAATGTCTATCTGAATACACACATCTGTATATTATTTAAATGGTACCAGATTAATTTAAAAATGAGGGCTTTCAGTAATCAAGGAAACATGTTCGGGCATGGTGGTGCATGCCTGAAACCCCAGCACAGAGGCTGAGGTAAGAGAATCGCCACGAGTTAGAGGCCACCCTGGGCTACATAGAGAGTTCAAGGCCAGGAGCCAACTGAATAAGGAGGCTCTGTCTCAAGAAAAAAAAATTAAGAAGTCATAAACCCATGTGATCAGGGCCCGGCAAGATGGTTCACTAGTCTAAAGCGCCTGCTTAGGAAAGCTCAGGCAACTGCAGGGACTGCGGTTCAATCCCCGGCACCACATGCTGCACCAGCCCCACCATCAGGGCAGGCTGAGCCAGCCATAAAAAATAAAGAAACAAACAAACAAACAAGGAGACAAATAAATTTTAAAAAAATAAAAATAAACCCATGTGGTCTTTTGCTTACACAACTTAAGAAAACATTTTAAAAGCTGTAACAAATGTGTCCTCGAATGTGCTAGTACAAATCTTGCCGGTGTTAGCTGATTGGAATTACATTTTACATGTTTGACTTTTAGAAGCGTATTTTACTAAGGCTAAAAAAAAGTTCAGACTGCCTTAAACCCACAGCAATCCTCCTGCCTCAGTTTCCTGAGTGCTGGGACTACAGGCGTGCACCACCATGCCCAGCAAGAATGTTAGAACCTTAAAGGCTCTTGGAAACCAGAGTTGGTAAACACTGAGCTAATGTGGCGCCTATTAATATAACACTGGCTGGAATTCTTTTATTTAAAAGCTTAAATTGTTTAGTTTCTCTGAACATTATGCATAAAGGCTGCTTTTAGTATTGGTAAAAATTGTCCTAAGAAGCAGCATTTTATTAGATGTTGGTTAAAAGAGTTATGGTTTATAGCAAAAATGGCTTTTATACTCCTGACTGTCAAAAGAAAATGCAAATCCTGTTTTTAGTGAGTAACAGGAAAAGGTGCCAGTCTTCCTATTCCTGATCCCTTTGAAGTTTGCATGTCACAACTGCATCAGTTTCAGGACTGGTTCAGTCCCAAATGTCCTCAGGACTGCTGTCTTAAACAACTGTCGTTTCTAGTGACTGGCAGCTTCTTCTTGGTGACTCTACTCAGCAGATGTTGGGCTAGGTAATCCAATGTGGTTTATTAGAGTAAAGAAGTAAAAGCAATTACAAGTTTCTGTTTATGAGACGTCATCTAATGAAAGTCTATCTGACAGACTTCCTACTACGCCTATGAAAAGCAATAGACGGCATTGTCTTGCATATTAACTTGTGGCAATAAACATTGTCTAGCCATGCTGCACTTCTTCCTAATTTCCTGGAAGAGCTGAGTCCACG
Source organism: Capromys pilorides (assembly GCA_004027915.1). Lineage (NCBI taxonomy): Eukaryota > Metazoa > Chordata > Mammalia > Rodentia > Capromyidae > Capromys > Capromys pilorides. Next base: position 11,214 of record PVKN010034241.1, read on the forward strand.
TGTACGTGGGAAATTGCTTCTCCAACCCTGTGGGCATCACCACCCAAGAAGTTTGGAGCCTGGGTGGGGTAAAAGGGAAAGGGAGGCTACCGCTGGAGCTCCCCGGCTTGCTGCTGCTGCTCCCCGGCTTGCTGCTGCTCCCTGCCTGCCCTGCTTCAAGCTGTTTCTTCTCTGGGATACCTTCCACCAAGCCACCCTGCTGACTACAGACAGAAACCTCTACAAGCCATGAGTCGAAATAAAACCTGTCTTCCTTTAACTTTGGGTGCCGGGTATTTTGTCTCAGCAATGAAAGAGATAACCAAGATAGTGCCTAGACTAGCGAAGTTCTTTTTATGGTCCTGCAAGTGCATGCGCTTACAGGCATCCTTATCATCCAGGACAGTTTGTCTTTAGTGACATGAGATCTTGGTTAAAAATAGTTTCTGGGCTCTGTGTAAATATTCAGGTTCCATAACCCCAGAAACCCACTCAAGGACTTTTTAAATAACATTCTGTTGTAGTCTTTACCGATGCGATTTCCCAGTATTGACCACAACTTTAGAAAGGTTTTTTTCCTCAACAAAAAATAAAAATTATTTTGGGGAATTAGCTTGTCAGATATTTTACACTTTCTGTACAGTGTAAAGA
>PVKN010034242.1:0-11863 GCA_004027915.1 Capromys pilorides
ATCAAAAACAGAAGAATGTATCCTAGGTATACCTGGCTGGTTTGACATTTATAAACAAATTAATGTACAAGCATGAGGTCATGAGTTCAGTTCCTAGTACCAAAAACAAAACCCACAAACAAATTAATGTACTCCATCACATAAGTAGCCCTAAGAATATATATTATTTGATTATAGCTACAGATGCAGGCACTCTAAGTGAACTAGAAATAGAAGTCATTCCTCAATTTATAAAATATATTTACCAAAAAAAAAAAAAAAAACAAAAAAACAAAAGCTATACTTAATGTTACTCTTTAAACTGAGAAACTTGAAAAGTTCCCACAAGACTGAGAAAAAGGCAAGGATAATCAGTACAGTTAAGAATGTTCTGGAGGGCCGGCGAGATGGTTCAGTGGTCTAAAGCGCCTGCTTAGGAGGGCTCAGGCAACTGCGGGGACTGCAATTCGATCCCCGGCACCACATGCTGCACCAGCGCCACCGCCAGGGCAGGCTGAGCCAGCCACAAAATGAATAGATAAAGAAACAAACAAACACAACAAGCAAACAAATAAATAAATAAAATTTTTTTTTAAAAAAAAGAATGTTCTGGAAGTCTTAGCTCATACAATAAAACAACATAATGAAAAGAAATGAATACATATTGGAAAAGAACAAAGCTTTGTTCATGGATAGCATGAATGTCTATGTAGAAAATCCAAAAGAAATGAGGAAAAGTTCTGAAACTAAAGAATAATTATAACAGAACTGTCAAACAATGTTAATGCATAATGCAAACATAATGCAAAAGGTACGCAGTTTTCCATATTTAAGCAGTGAATATAAAATTTGAAATAAAACAGCATCTTCACATAAGTGCCTGCAAGCGAAGGCCTAATATTACAATGGTACATTAGTGCCTACATGAATGAACTATTTAGTGTAAATATAACACAATATGTGTAAGATCTACTTATGAAAAAGTTCTATCTATGATGAAAACTAAAAATTCTCTTTTTACTTTGTCTTTCAGATTTCTTTATTTTCATGATAATACATGAAAATATTATTATGTATTATCATGTATTATCATGTATTTCCCTGCAAGGACTCCAGGATGAGCCCTGGTGGCCGCAGCATTGGCTCTGGAGGAAGAACATACGAAAAGAAAACAGATCCTTTCTGCAGCTGATGTTATTATTGCCTTTGAATGCTCATGTTTCTGGAAGAACCTTGAATGCCCAGGGATTTTCAGACCCTGCTGCTTATGATGTTCAGTCCTCTTCTGACTTCAGCACTGGGATTGCCAGGGACCTGGATGCACTGTAGCACATGAACCCAGGCGTATGTACCTTTCTGATGTCACTCCCACCAGACTCCGTTCTGGTGTCAAACATTGACACCATGAGGACTGACTTTCTAATGAAAACCATTGCTAAACAGGGCAAGGTACTGGCTTTTTGGTACTGCCCATGGAAGCCAATTTGTGATGCAATGTGGGAGGCCCACAGCACAACTTGATTCATGGGATGTAGTCATGAAATCTCGTCTGAACTTCCATAGCCATAAAATATTCCTGATTGTCTCTCCCATTATTTCTGTTATTTGCTGCAGTAGACTTTCTCATTGCTTGGATTGTGATATATAATTGTAAACTTTGGAGAAAACACAAAGTGTACATAAGGTTTCAAAGTCTCAGTACTGTTTAAAATACACGTTTGTGAACATGGAAAATACCAAAGGCAAAGTGATATCATTAAAAAAAAGAAAATGATGACAATATGTTATAGTTTTATAAGAAGGTAATTCTCCTGTCACTTTTTTTGTGCTCATCACAATTATTGTAGAGGCAAATGTAAAATGTTAAAAAAACATTTTGAGCTATAATTAAATTATGTGGCAAAATGTGAGGGACTAAAAGCTTGACCACAAATTTATGAATGTCAAATGCACGTTTTGTCTTCAAGCTGGAGCATTATTCTTATATGATCAATGTCTACTCCATCTATCTGTTTCAGTATCTTATGTCCAGTATTTTCTCCCAAGTTAATTCTCCCATTTGACCCTGACCTTTCCCTCCTCATTTAAACCTCTAAACTACCAGGATTCACTCTGCTTACCTCTGTTCTGTATGTTTTTTATTAGTACATGCTTGCATGACATAATGTTTGCATTTCTTTTTTCTTTCTTTTTTTTTTTTTTTTGTATTTAGTATAGGGTCTACACTACATAGTCTCACTACACAGATTGGACTTGTAGTGATCCTTTTTGTTTTTCAGGTTCCCAAGTGCTGAGATTACAGGCACACACCACCATGTGCATTCCATACTCATTCTCCATGTCAGCGCACTCTGGGGACTGGGCCAGTATGGCAGCCTGGGGATCAAACCACTGTACTCGGTGTCTGCCTAAGCAGGAGCTTTAATCCCCTGAGCTATCTGGCTGGCCATGTTTGCATTTCTTATGTGGATACAATGTAGAGAATGTGTTTGGTTTGTGGCACATGCCTGTCATTCCATGTACTCAGGAGGCTGAGGTAGGAGGCTGTCACATTTGAGGCCAACCTAGGCAACATATTAAGATTGTGTAAAAGGAAAACAAAACAAATCCAAACTACATCAACAACAAGAAACTAAAATGGCACTGAAGATGTAGCTCAGTGGTAGAGTGTTGCCTAGCCCACATAAGGACCTGGGTCCAAAAGTAAGCACTGCAAAAACAAAAGACTCCAAATTTCAGGAAAAAATCAGTATTTAAAAATGAAAAAATAACAGCAAGAATATCTATATCTGTATCTATCTGTCTGTAGCAATCAATAAGATATTAATTTTTAACTAGAAAATAGTAGGAAGTTACTATATTTATTTATTTATTCATTTTTGCTTCTGTTTGGATTTTTTTTTACCTTGAGGGAGTCATTGTTAAATTGCCCAAGCTGACCTGAAATTTGTGTTCGTCCCCATTCAGCCACATGAGGAACTGGGATTAAAGACAAGTGCACCATGCCCAGCTGCAATACTAGCCTTGAGAATTGATTCACAGTTCCATGCTAGGATTAAGGGAATGAATACTTCCAATCATAACCTGGATCAAAGAACAGAGGCAGAATTGGGGCGCTGATTCCCTTTCCTGTGGCCTGTACTTGCTGCTGGCTGCTTGCTGGTTGTTGCTTTCTACCTTCTGCTCGGTGCCTGCCATGGACTGTTTCCTCTTCTTTTTTGTTGCTGAAAAAAAAAAAAAAACCCGATGGTCTAAGTTATAGGAGAAAAGGTTCATTTGGCTCATGGTTTGTAAAGGATTCAGTCCATGGCTGGTCTCCCTCCCAGTCCACCCTACGAGAAGCCATGATTGAACCCTTTACAAACTATGAGCCAAATGAACCTTTTCACCTATAACTTGGACCGTCAGGTATTTTGTTTCAACAACAAAAGAATAACACAGGTGACACAGATTAAATTCCAACCATAAGGAATTCACCTATTGACAAATATTTCAAATTTGCATGTTTATAACATCTGAAATTTTGAGATAAATAGCAACGTAACTATTAATCAGATTAATGCACTTTCAGAGTGGTTGGACTAAAAGACCTCTCCAAGAAAGAGCAGAAAGAAGAAAAGTCCATTTAGAAGGCAGGCAATTCCACGTAGAAGGTGAGCAGACTGAGCTAGTGGTTGGGCACAGCCAACCATGCATGCAGGACTGAAAGATGGTTAGAAAATGTGATTGCAGCGCAGACAGCACACTGTCTACAGGGCCTGTAAGCATCTCAAATTGAAATGAGGGGAGAGCTTGACCTGGAGGGAGGGCTGAGCAGGCCCAGCAGAATGTCTCTGACAGTAGGTGGCCAGCTGTGTCCCAGAAGCATGTGGCAGAATCTCTATGCACTCCCAGGAGGGTTTCTTTGGTCTCCAGATTCTTAGAATGAGGACCTGAGGGAGCAGGCCTGGTGTCTACCGCGTAAGCATGGGCTAAAGTGCAGGACTGAGGGCAGGGAAAGCAGCTTGACTAACGTCGGGTCAAATTAGTGAGTAATTCCAAGGGATTAGTGATCTTGGAACCCCTGGAGCACAGAACCAGATAATACAGAGTACAGACTCTAATCAGTTATATGAGACAGGGGCTGGGGAGATAGCTCAGTAGAATAAGTACTTGCCTGGCAAATGCAAGGGCCTGAGTTTAATCTCCCGTTCTGAAAAAAAAAAAAAAAAGGCCAGGGCATCATGTGCCTTTCCAACACTCAGGAGCCTGAGGCAGGAGAATTACTACTTGTTCATGGCTGACCTGAACTACATAGATCTCAGAACAAAACAAAAACCTCATGTACCAACAGCTTCTAACAGAGCAGACTGTTTTCTTTGAGGTCACGAAGATGGTGAAGCTAACCTGGAATTGTGCAGGATCCTGGACAGTCGGTTATATAAGACAATACACTGACCATGTACTGGGCACAAGAGGAGTCAACACATTTCAAAGGATCAAAATGATATGAGGCACATTTTATTATACTGTAGTTAAGCTACTAGCAAGTAAGAATATAACGTAAATGCCTATTTATTTGAAAACTTGTAAACTTGTAAGTGTACTGTAAGCAGTACACTTGTAAAATAGCAAGGAAAACAGACGAGCAAAATGAGTACACAGTAGTGCTTGTGCTACAGCTGCAGCAGGGTGGAGAAGCTGGTTTCAAATCGTTCAGACAGATGTGTGATGACATCAGAAAATCCCGCACTCGGAATGGTGGTGGGCATCTGTCCTCTGAGGATCTTGGGAAGCTGAGACAGGAAGATGCTTGAGTCCATTTCAAGGCCCGCTGAGCAAAAGAGCAAAAACATATATCAAAAAATAAATCAGCAAGATTTTAAAAGAGAACATTGAGCACATGATCTACAGGGAAAAGCAAGGAAATAGAGCTATACAACTGCCAGACTCCTAGATATACTGATCACAGGGAAAAGATTCAGATTACGCATTTAGAGGATGGCAGATGTGTTATCATTACAAATTGCACAGGTTTTTAAGGTAATCATGTAGATAAAATGCACTCACTCCCGGAAAGCTCATTTAACAAGAAATATGCCCTCAGTGTCCCCACATGTAGAACAGAAAAGGAGATTGTGACTAGAAGTCCACCTAGGAAACTCTTGTCATAGAAAAACATTAATTTCAAGAGGTTTTCAGACATGGGTAGCATTTGCTTGCAAGTCATATCCTAGAGGCTGCTAAACCTGCATCATGCTTGCATCCTAGGAGAGCAATAGGTGTTTTCTGCCTTGAACTTTGAGATGAACTACTTACTGCAGTGGCATCAGTTAAACCACATCCTGGGAAAATAACCCGTTGTGTTGTAAAGCCTGCGCAGAAAGTGCTCCGCCTCTGCTTTCCATCTTTCAATCTCCCTCAGCCGTTTTTCTAAATCCTTATGGAGTTTTTCAATGTAAAGCTGGTTCCTCCTCTCCTCCACCAAGTTGGCCATGACAGCTCTCCGCATATTCATGGGGTCTCCAACTTTCAAAGGTACCCCCGACAGTGAGAAATTTGTTGCACCCATCTTTGAATTTGGGCCTACAGGGCTAGAGACCTGCAACTTTTCGTCCTTGGGAAGGCAGCATGGCTTCAAAATGTCTTCTCCCTTGCTGGTTCGGAGTTTCTGAGAGATCAGCTTCCTTTTCTGCTCCTTGTAGGACATCTTTCCCCTGGGTCTGAGCAGGTTCACGACAGGTGTGTGAGTTGCCGCTGTCCCTGAACAGTGATTCTTCAGTGGTGAGGAATATTAGCCCCGACACCCCCAGCACCATGGGAACAGCAGAATGTTGGAGCCAGTGACGTCACAGATGCTCCTATCCCGAGCAGTTACATTTATTGACCAGAAAAGGTTGTTAAATTAAGGATACACCACTTTTCATACAGGAATGTAGCTAAGTGCATGTACAAAACATGTTGCCTCACACATGCCTACTACTCTTCTATGCTTATACTTTTGCTATGGTAAGGGCTTATAGCTGCTCCCAATGAGCTGAACGTTTATGGAGAAGAAATTGAGAAGATGATCTAATAATTGTTTCAGAGAACACTGCTCTGAGTGTGCCTTTTTATTGTGCCTACATTAAGAAACGCCATTTCATGTGTTCCAAAGTAATGAAATTCATCGAGCACTAGGGTAGGTGCTAAAACCATCATGCCACTTGGTGTGATTTCTGCAAAAGCAGAGAAGAAAATTATTTGCAGATGACATGATACTCTACTTGAAAGACCCCAAAAACTCCACCAAGAAGCTACTAGAATTGATATGCAAATTCAGTAGCATAGCAGGTTACAAAGTCAACACCCAAAAATCATTAGCATTCCTCTGCACAGATAAGAAACACACAGAGAAATTAGAGAAACAATACCTTTACAATAGTACCGTGGAAAAGGAAATAGTTAGGAATTAATGTAACTAAGGAAGTAAAAGATCTATTCAATGAAAACTACTGTATTCTGAAAAAAGAGATCCTAGAGGATTTCATAAAATGGAAAGATATTCCCTGGGCTAGGGAGATACCTCAGTAGAATAAGAGCTTGCCTGGCATGCGCAAGGGTCTGAGTTCAATCCCCAGTTCCACAAAAAAAATAAAAAATAAAAAAAAATAAAGAAAGATATTCCCTGCTCCAGATAGGAGGAGCAAATTGTGAAGATGGCCCTACTACCAAAATTGTTATACAGATTTAATGCAATCCCTATCAAAACACCATCAACATACTTCACAGACCTAGAGAAATCATTCCTAAAATTTGTTTGGAAGCAGAAAAGACCTAGAATTGCAAAGACAATTCTGGGCAACAAAGACAAGGCAGGAAGCATTACAATTCCTGACTTAAAATTATACTACAAAACACCGTAAAATCAGCATGGTATTGGCAAAAAAAAAAAAAAAAATAGATGTGAGGATCAATGGAATAGATTAGAAGATGCAGAAGCAACTGCAAACCCACTCAGCCACCTTATCTTTGACAAAGGGGCCGAACACGCTTACTGGAGGAAAGATAGTCTCTCTAACAAATGGTGCTGGAAAAACTAGATCTCTACAAGCTGAAAACTAAAACTTGACTCAGATCTCTCACCATGCACTAAACTAAAGTCAAAATGGATTAAAGATCTAAATATTAATACACTGTGGATGATGACACAGATCCTTTGTTGGAGAAAGAGCTATGAATGAAAAACCTACAGTGGTCTTGTGGAGATTGACTGAACTAGAGATATCATGAACATGTACCTCTAGGAATCCATCCAAAGGACAACAACTTCACCCACTGAGCAGGTTCTTGACTCAGCGGGCACAAAGAATTTCAGGCCATAAGAAGCACAGAAAAGTTTATTAGGCAGAGCTGGAGAGCAGGACAATAAGAGAAGACTGCACTTACAGTGCCTGGCCGGGTCCCTCTGCTGCCTGGTCAGCCTTAGTCAGCTTCCCCCCACTCCCCTCAATACTCAGCTTCACAGGAAAGGAAAATTTGATTCCTGGGCAGCAGAGCTGAGCAACAACAGCAGAGCTCAGGGGCAGGGGGCGAGACAGTGTCCTCCACCACTGAGCCACACTCAGGCAGATGTGTGCCTTACTCATCAGCCCAGCAGCTCCCAAACCCATAAGGGTAGCAGAACAAAGCTTACCCAGCGCAGGCTCTAAATGGGCTGCTCACACTCTCAGGTCAGCTTGGGGTACCCACTGAGGTGAGCTGTTATCACAGTTCTGTTTTCTACAGCTCTGATGGAATTCATAGGGTTGGAGGAGCCTTCACTTCCTGTGAGATATAAGATCATTCTTCTTGGGAGAGGAGGGTCCCTTGGATTCTATGAGGGAGACTACTCCTGTCTGGCAGTAGGGAATACAAAACATGGAATTCATTTGCAGTGATCCTTTTTTCTTTTCTCCTAACTCAAACCAGTATGACTTTGGGGTAATGCAAATCAGTGTAAATTCACTTTTCTATGAATCTGTATAAACTCTTTTTATTACACAGGTGGTCACTATGTAGTTCTGGCTGGTGTGAAACTTGGGACAATGCTCATGCCTCAGCCTCCAAATGCTGAGATCACACAAGTGTGAGAATTCTCCATGCCTGGAGAATCACTATCAGTTCCTGTAAAGACTGGTCTTCTAGAAGCTCAGGTCACCTGGGTGCTAGAGCCTGGGACCTCCAGTTCTCTCAGGTCAGTACTACACTTGTCTGTGATCTTAATAGTTTCCCTACTTCTACAGGGCACTGCCCTAAAGCTGATCTCTCTTAGGAAATCCACCCTTGTAGGTATCAAAAGTGTGTATGTGACATCTTGAAGTTGAAATCAAGGCAGCCAGACTCTGACAGCTCAGGCATTCTGCAAGCCTGCATAAGGAGCACCATAAGACCTCCTGAGGAGGTGGTGTGTGCCTTCTGGAACAGTGGCTTCAGCTACACCTGGCTTCAGCTGTGGGAAGGGGAGCCGAAAATTATGGAGAGCAGAGGTGAAGGCAGGCTCAGGCAGTGAGCCATGGTTGTGTCCTGTGCCTGTGAGATAAAACCACTTTGCATTCCTAGGGTTCTGGGCTTGTAATGGGAAGAGTGCTCTTCTTTAAAGAATTGTGAATGTCTTAGGAATCTGCCCTCCCTTGTCTTGAAGACTGCTTCTGTCTCTGCTCATTTCCTTCGCAAACAGGCTGTTGGTCACATGCTTGCTTCTCTTAAGTACTCCTTTTCACTAGTTTAAAATGCTGTTTCACTTCAGAGGATAGTAGTGTGACTTTAACTCAGAGCATTACCACTGAATTCCCTTTGGTGCCATCTCTTTCCTTCTCTCTTGGTCTTTTTTGGGAACACGGTCTTGTTAGGTCACTAAGTTGTTCTTTCTAGGTTTGAATTTCGAATTCTCCTGGTTCAGCCTCCCAGAATGCTAGCATTACAAATGTGGTGATCATGTGGCTACCTTGTCACACTTTTAGGGCATTTCTACTTTCTTTCTTGTCTCATCTGGTCTTGTCTCTTCTCTCTTCTCTTCTCTTCTCTTCTCTTCTCTTTTCTTCTCTTCTCACTTCTCCTCTCATCTCCTTTCTTCTCTCTCCTCTCCTCCCTCCACCTCTCCCCCCTCTCTTTCTCTCTTCTTTTTTTTGTTGTTGGAGTTCACATACAAAGTCTCCCACATGATATGAAAGGACTTCACCAATGAGTTCCGTACCAACTCATCAGCTATTTTTCCCCCATGCATTCCAGTTCATGTCTCTTCAACTCTGCATTCCATGAAGACCTAGGACACAATTATGGCAAGTACTCTTTGCAACTCTGTAACAATTTGCAACACCTTATTCCTAATTTTCACCTGAGGCCTCATCAGAATGACATTTGCCCTCAGTATTTGTACCACCATTGTAACCATAAACACTCAGGTACTCTCTGTGCACATTCACACTTTTCGGTAGCATTGTTTTTACAATTATTGACCAGATTTGCCCTTAGTGGAATATATTTGGTATAATCATGGAAAGACAGACTTTTTCTAATCTGCTCCTCCTAATTCTTGTACCCTCTATCCATTGCCCACTTCTAAAAGTATCTCTTCATTTTAAAATACTTGTTATAGCAATAGCCTAACTCTTGGTAGCAGTGTATTGTGGCATTCTGTATCCTGCTATGATTTGAAATAGCATAGACAGAATCAATTTCAAAGATCAGCAGTTCATCAAGATCACAGCTTTGAATGCTGAGAGCCTCAAGCTGGAGTGGCTACAATCCGAGGCAGATGCAGGCAGAACTGCCCTCTCATGTCTCTACCTGACAGAAGGAAACAAATGGCAAGAGGACATGGAGAAAGGCAGGAGGGGACCTTAGCCCTTTATTACAAGCCCACTCCTGTAGTAGCCTGCACTGTGCAATAAGTGTGACAAGGTAGCCACGTGATCGGCACACTTATCATGCTAGCATTCTTCAGGATATAGCCATGGGGCAGGATACAGTCCTCAGGACCTACTATGCATTAAAAGTGCCTGCTCAAAGGTATCAAAATGGCAAACAAGTTTCAACATGTGTTCTGGGAGGGGCATTCAAACTGTAGTAGTTGACTTCTCCCTTAGAGCTCACATGGCTTTCTCTGTTTGCACGTCATGGTGGCCCTATGTGTCTGAATTAACTCTTTTTCTAAGCTACTATCAAGACACTGTAGCAGCAGATGACAAGTACTGTGGTTTGAGATGCCAACCTAACTCTGGGTTGCACAGCTATGCTGAAAACTTCTACAAAGCATAGGGAAATCTGCAGGGTCTTCATTCTTAAAAGATAAGAAGAGGGGAAAGAAGGCAGCTGTGACACTCCCATGAGGTATTTTGGAGTATGGGCAGCAGATGATAAAAAGCAAGCTATTGATCTCAGAAGGGCTAGATCTCACAATCTTGTAGATTGACTGCCATTAACTCCTACACTTTGAATTGTGAATATCCTCTAAGAAAAAGGGATAAGAATGAGTCTTATGTGCTATAGTCCAGCTCCAACTCAACCCCTATTCCAGAGGATTGGTCACTCAAAAATGAATAAATTTAAAAGCATGTGTCATGAAGGAATCTTATACACACATCCCACATGCATATCACTTTTGTTATGCACACCTGTAGCAAGCAGGCCCACGCTGGCGACCTGGCACCACCAGGGTGCTCAACAACCCCTCTCCACCACCACCACCCACACAAATAAGCAGGCTCACTGGTATACATGGTGACCTTGTGACAGGTAGAGTGGCCCTGGACACCCAGCAGCCCTAGGTATTCACTGCCTGCTGCCATGAAAAGCAACCTCTTGCCAGAGGAGCAGTGTCTAGCTCCCGACATGGGCATGGCCATCCACCCATTCAAATGCAGCTCTATTGCTTCTTTGTAGCCTGAGAAGCAAAGGTGGGGCCCAAGCAATCTATTTTCTCATAGACAAGCATAATGCCCACAGAGAAAAATGACCAACCAGATCCTGCAGCTGTTCACATTAAATGCCACAGTCCATGGAAACCCCTACCTGCAAGTGCTTGTCAGCCGGGACCAGAGGGTTGTCTCTCTTTCCTGTCTTCCACTGAGTGCAAGCAGAAACCTGGTGTGGCTGACAACTACAGTCTGAGGTTCACAGGGGGCCTTGAGTGCAAGAAAGGCACCTCAAAAACTCATAGGCCCTGTAACTTTGGAGAAACCATCAAAACAGCCTAGGTTCCAATACTATAGATCGTGGAAAGAAACCAGTCATTGCCAAACACAAGAATTGTTTTTTCACCGAGTCATTTCTGATCATTCTATTTGTTACTATTTTTACATTTTCTTCAATGTTTTATTTGGTGGCATTTTAGCTTTTTCTTCCTTTTTTGTTTATGTTTGGTTTTTTCCCCACCTTTCTTCTTTGCACTTTTCTTTTTTCTTTTTTTAATTTAATTTTGAAAGGTAAAAGCAATCAAGAACAAAAAATCAGAAACAAAGGAACAGGGCAACACACAACAGTGCAAATGTTGCAGATTTTTAAGCCAAGAATAACTGATTGACAATGGTTGATATATCATCTATTTTTATCATCAAACCTGTTGCTCAGATTAGCAGATACAATTATCTAAGACATATGGTGGGTCATTACCGCTTGCTTTCAAGACAACTTAAATTTTTGTTCTTCTCTCTTTCTTTAATCTTTTTTTTTTTAAACCTTTGTTTTAAGGACAGTATACTAATAATTAATATGACATTAGAAACAGGACACATTTAGAAGACAAAGACATCAGGTATTCAACCATAGTTTTTGTATTACACGATGCTGTCGTTGATATAGTTGCTTAGATTGCAGCTATCAGCATACCGAATTAGTCAAGGTGAAAATTCTCACATTATCTGCTATTTTCAAAAATATGATGCAG
>PVKN010034243.1:0-11870 GCA_004027915.1 Capromys pilorides
AATTTTATTTATTTATTTATTTATTTGTTTGCTTGTTGTGTTTGTTTGTTTCTTTATTTATTCATTTTGTGGCTGGCTCAGCCTGCCCTGGTGGTGGCGCTGGCGCAGCATGTGGTGCCGGGGATTGAACTGCAGTCCCCGCAGTTGCCTGAGCCCTCCTAAGCAGGCGCTTTAGACCACTGAACCATCTCGCCGGCCCTAGAAACCTTTTTTTAAAGAGACACCTCAGTTTTGTTTTTTTTTTTTTTTTTAAATATTTTCTTTCTGTTTTTTTTTTTTTCCTGGGAGTTGAATCTTGTAATTCCAGGACTCTGGAAGGCTGAACCAGAAGGCTTTCCAAGTTTGAGGGAGCCTGAGCAACTTAATAAGACCCTGTCCAAAAAATTTCACAAAACTAAAAGTGGGGCCCCCAGGTACACTGAGCTGGTCACCAAGACTGCGAGTGGTGGCACATGGTGTAATCCAGTGGTGGAGAAACGGGAAGATCATTGCGAGTCTGAACTGTGTAGTGAGACCCTGTACCAAATATATTTTTTAAAAAAATTATATGTGTGTATGTATATGTAGACACACACACACACACACACACACACACACACACACGGGTTGGGGATGTAGCTCAGTGCCTCAAGTCTTTTTTTTTTTTTTTTTAATTTTATTTGTTTGCTTGTTGTGTTTGTTTGTTTCTTTATTTTATTTATTTTGTGGCTGGCTCAGCCTGCCCTGGTGGTGGGGGCTGGCGCAGCATGTGGTGCCGGGGATCGAACTGCAGTCCCTGCAGTTGCCTGAGCTTTCCTAAGCAGGCGCTTTAGACCACTGAACCATCTCGCCAGCCCCTCAAGTCTTAATATATGACTGTCTTCTTAAAAAAATTATCAGGCTGTCTGTCATTAACACTTTTAATTGTAAGTAGCATGGACCTGCATTTGCTCAATCTGTATGTTTGTCTTAGCATACAGCTACTTTTCTGGTTTTCTTTTATCTTTTTTCTTTTCTTTTTTTTTTCTTTTGAGATAGGGTCTTACTATGTAACCCAAGCTATTTTTGAACTTGGGGCTATCCTCCTGCCGCAATCTCACCAAGTGTTTTCTGGTTTTCAAAACAAATGATTAACAGATTGTTGGTAAAATTTGTCAACCTCAGTAAGTATGTAGTGCACTCGTCAGACATTAGTGGTCTTTAAGAATTAGTGGAACTCTAAACATTACTACTTTTTAAAAAATTATTTATTGACTTATTTGATACAGGGTTTCACTACACAGCTCAGACTCATAGTGATCCTCCTGTCTCAGCCTCCCCAGCACTGGGGTTACAAGTGTGCACCATCATGCCTGGTTTGTTGGCCAGCACAGCAAACTCAGGATTTGGGCCAAATGGCATAAGGGACCAGGTATCAAACCCAGGTCCTTGTGCTTGCCAGGCAGGCACTTAGATTGCTGTGCTATCTCCCTAGCCCTACTTTTTTTTTTTTTTTTTTTGATTGCTACAGGGTCTTGTTATGCAGCTTAGACTCATTGTGATCGTATAAGGCACCCAGGGTTCTAAGGCTCAGACAGGATGCAGTACCAGGGGTTGAAATTGGGACCTTGACCTTGCCAGGCAGGTACTTAGACCGCCGAGCTACTTCCCCAGTCCTAGATTTCTACTTTTTCTTTTTTGCATGACTGGGGTTTGAACTCACGACCTTGCACTTGCCAGGCAGGCACTTGTGCCACAGAGCCTAGATTTTCACTTTTTTTTTTTTTTAAATTTTATTTATTTATTTGTTTGCTTGTTGTGTGTGTTTGTTTCTTTATTCATTTTGTGGCTGGCTCAGCCTGCCCTGGTGGTGGCGCTGGCGCAGCATGTGGTGCCGGGGATCGAACTGCAGTTCCCGCAGTTGCCTGAGCCCTCCTAAGCAGGCGCTTTAGACCACTGAACCATCTCGCCGGCCCCCTAGATTTTTACTTTTAAATGCCAGAGACTACTACAGTGTTAGCATTTTTAAATCAAATTTTTTAGATTTCTAGAGTGAACACAAGTTACATATTTCACTGTTCATATAAAATAGCATTGAGCTAAGGTCTTGTCCTTGAGAGAGATTGAACCACAAGGTTATAATATGTGGTTTACTATAAAAAGCACTTAATGTAATTGTGAGTATTAAAAACATATCAAGTTACAACATTTTAATGTGTTAACAAATGCAAGACCCCAGAATTTCAATGTGAAGGATTGTTCGAGGTGATGTAGCCAAGCATGCTTTTTACAAAACACAGTATTTGTGACCTGCTTACGATAATTCATGGCATATCATACACCCATGGTTATTACAGTATAAAGCCAAGTCGCAGATATGGAGGTGTGGCTCAGTTGTAGAGCACGTATATGGTTAGCATGCAAGAGGCCTTGAAGGGCCAGCAAGATAGCTCAGTGGTCTAAGCACCTGCCTGGCAAGTGCGGGGACTCAGGGTTTGATCTCTGGCACCATCTGCTATGCTGGGCCAGCCCAGAGGCATGCTGAACTGGCCTTGGAGCCCAGGCGCAGTGGCGCACACCTGTAATCCCAGCGCTGGGGAGGCTGAAAACAAGAGGATCATTACGAGTCCAGGCTGCATAGAGACCCTGTACCAAATACATAAAAAAAAAAGAAATAAGAGGTATTGAGTTTGATCCTCAGCATCAGAAAACCCCAGAATAACCTGCTCGATTAGAAATGTTAGGTGTTCTATTAGATCATTAAGAAGACAGAGTTGGTAGCAGCTTTTCTTGTTCACTGCCATCCCAACAAGTATCTGTAAGGAAAAGCGAGCCACAGTTTTGTTTTCTTAATGTAGACGTTACTTGGGAAAGTCTCTGTGTCAGATTCCTGCATCATTTACAGAAATCACTACTGAAGGCATGACTCTTATCTAAATTGATAGCAGACTTTAGAATGATGTTTATTGTTCCTATAAAAATGACCACCTTGTGCAATATTTGACATTACTTTCTGCGGTACCTGGGATTGAACTCAGGACCTTGCACTTGCCAGGCAAGCGCTTATTCTACTGAGCTATCTCCCTGGCCCCAAGATTAGTTGACTTTAATAGACTGCTAGTGCCTTATTCTAAAGGATTAAGTGTAAGTAGTTTAGTATATGAGACATTTTTATCTCTAATCAGATTTCTTTTTCATTGGTTATAATTACTTTAAGGCTATGTATAATAAAAAACAGGTAAAAGTTTTATAAATTGGGTTAGGGTTAAACTCAGTGGCAGAACACTTGACCAGCAGCTCAGGCCCTGGGTTCAGTTCCCAGTCTTGAAGTAAAAAGGTTTTTTTCAGTAAATTTTTATAAAAAGTTTTATAAATCCTCCCAAAAATAATAATGTGATTCTACTATCCTTTTTTTTTTTTTAATTTAACTATTTCCATTCTCCCTTCAGGCCATTTATTTCCCAGAAAATCCATTTTCCTGACTTTTCTACCAGAGACATACATAGGAATTATGTTGATTGTGTACGGTGGTTAGGCGATTTGATACTTTCAAAGGTATGGAAAAAATGCACTTAAGCTGTATTTCCTGTGTGTATTTACATGTATGTAGATGCCTGCTCATGTTCGTTGTAACTTTACAGAGAGCAAGGATTTACCTGTTAAATAGCAGATACGAGATAGCCTTTTAAAAAAGCTTTATATTTATTTTTTTTTAAGCCTTATATTTTAATAGGATTGAAAACTTACTTCAGGCATGAAACATACCAGTCAATTGTGTCTCTGAGCTCCAGTGAGAAGAAAGCTGTAGCTTAGGAGGTGATGTCATCCTCTGTATTTGATGTTGCAAAGTAATGAGTAACTAAAGTCAACAGACTTTTTGGTATGTCTGTTTCAATGACATTTTATTCACATGAACAGGTGGCTGGAGTCAGCTGGCTTGTATGCTATCTGCCCACCCCTCTAGTGTGGTGTTGGATCCAGGTAGTCAGCCTTCCATATCTGTGGCTTCCACATCCTCAGATTCAAGCGACCAGTGTACAGAAATGTTTTTAAAAAAATTACAACTGTACTGAATATGTAGACTCTTTTTTGTCACTCCATAACCAATACAGTATAGCACCTATTTTCATAGTATTTACATTAAGTTAGGTGCAGTAAGTCATCCAGAGATGGAGTATGGGAGGATGTGCATAGATTTATGTGAATACTGTGCCATATTTTTTATGAGAAGAATAAATTTATGGGGGGAGCTCCTATCAGAGAGAGGGACAGAAGGGGGTCCCGAGTGGGTGGTCCCCCAGTGCCGTTTTATATGAACGAGACTTGAGCATTTGTAAATTTTGGTGTAGGAATGGTGGTTCTGGAACCAATTCCTTACAGATGTTCAGGGGGAACATCTGTATATATATGTATTTTTAAGTTAGTAATTTAGAGAAGTTGGTGATTTTACTTGAACATTAAGGATTGTCAGATATGCAGAAATTGCTATCGAGTTTCTGTTCTTGATGTGAACAAAGACAGCTGATGTTTCCTTGGACAGAACCTAGTTTTTTTGTTATAGTTACAGTTTTACTGTTGGTTTTTGTTTTGTTTGTAACTTTGAGATAATTAGACTCATAGGAAGGAAGAATTGGAGATAGTGCAGAGATTTAGTAGGGCTTTCGCCCAGGTTGCCTCCATGGTTATGTCTTACATAACTATCATAGCCTATCCAGGAAATTGACATTGGTGTAAGGTGTGCATACACTTCCTGGCCATTTTTTATGAATTTTGTTATCTCAGAGTTACGCTTGGAACCTTTTAAGGTTATTTTCACTCAGTACAATGCTTCGGAGATCCAGCCAGCTTGCTTGTCTCAGTAGTTTTCCTTTTCATTGCTGACATGGCTGTACTATCACAGTGTATTTAGCCATCTGTTATCGGCCACTTTGGTTGTTTTTAGTTCTGGACTTCTATAAAAAAGCTACTAAGGGCCGGCCAGATAGCTCATCAGACTAAAGCACCTGCTTAGGCAGAGCACAATGGGCAGGGTTCAATCCCCAGCATGCCTTGCTGGCCCCCCTTCTAGGGCATGCTGAGACAATGATGGAGACTGGGATAGTGCACACTTGTAATCCCAGCGCTTGGAAGGTGAAAAACAGGATCACTGCAAGGTAGTGAGACCCTGTAGACCCTGTCTTTTTGAGACAGGGTCTCACTATGTAGTTCAGGCTGGCCTTGAGCTCACTTTCGTAGCCCATGCCCATCTTTAACTTGCACCTCTTTAACTTGCACCGATCCTCCTGCCTCAGCCTCCCAAGTGCTGGGATTACAGGGGTGTGCCACCACGCCTGGCTTTTTTTTTTTTTTTTTGTACCAGGAATTGAACTTGGGACCTCATGATTGCCAGGCAGGCACTGTGCCCCCTGAGCTACATCTTGGCCTACTTTATTTATTTTATTTTTTATTTTTTTGGCCTACTTTATTTTTTATTTTATTTTGTCTTTTTGAGACAGGGTCTCATTATGCAGTTCAGGCTGGCCCTTAACTCACTTTTGTAGCCCAGGCTGGTCTCGAACTCACATCAGTCCTCCTGTCTCAGCCTTCCAAGTGCTTGGATTACAAGCATACGCCACTATGTCCAGCTTTTTTTTTTTTTTTTTTGGCGGGACTAGGGTTCGAACTCACAACCTTGCATTTGCCAGGCAGGCACTTGTGCCATGGAGCTGTTTCCCCAGCCCCATTATCTTGCTTTTTGTGTTCTTCCTTATTTATTCGTTAATTCCAAGATTGATTATTCATTCATTTAGTTTTGCTTTTGAAACAGCCTTGCTATGTAGTCCAGGCTGGCCTTGAACTTGAAGCAAACCTGTTCTAGCCTCCCGAGTGCTGGGATTACAGGCTTGCGCCATCACACCCAGTTCCAAGATACCTCTTACATGTTTCTTTCTGTTCAGGAGACTTCCTGCAGCTATTCTTTTAGGGGAAACTTGCCGTTGATAAATTCATCTTTTTTTTTAATTTTTTTTTTTTTTAATTTTATTTATTTATTTGTTTGCTTGTTGTGTTTGTTTGTTTCTTTATTTATTTTGTGGCTGGCTCAGCCTGCCCTGGTGGTGGCGCTGGCGCAGCATGTGGTGCCGGGGATTGAACTGCAGTCCCTGCAGTTGCCTGAGCTTTCCTACGCAGGCGCTTTAGACCACTGAACCATCTCGCCGGCCCCTTAAATGTTTTTTAAACTTCATTTTTTAATTTATATTATGGCTGGCTCAGCCTGCCCCGGGGGTGCCGGGGATCGAGCTGCGGTCCCTGCAGTTGCCTGAGCAGGCGCTCTATTTAGACGGCTGAGCTTTCTCGCCAGCCCTGTTCAGTTCATCTTCATCAGAGAATGGCTTTATTTTTTCTTCATTCCTAAAGTATATTTTCACTGTTGGTAGCATTCTTACTTCACAGGATTGTGGTTTTATTTCATTTTTTTGGAAGACCTGAAGAATACTTGTCCCCTCTCTGGCCTCCATGAGAAATCTTATTAGAATTGTTTTTCTGTCTTACTACATTCAGGATTGTTGTTTTTTTATTTCTTGGTTGTTTTGTTTGAACTTTTATTGTTCAAATTGAACCTATGTATACTTTTTAATTTAGTTTGAGTAATTCAACTTGGATTTTGTTGGATTTATTTGTTTAGAATTCACTGATCTTAAGGAGTTTAGAGTAGGCATAGGTTTTGGGGCTTTGATTTGTCTCAAAGTCTTTTTTTTTTTTGTTTTGAGACAGGGCTCCCTATGCAGTTCAGGCTGGCCTTGAGCTCACTTTTGTAGCCCAGGCTGGTCTCAAACTCCCACTGATCCTCCTGCCTCAGCCTCCCAAGTGCTGGGATTATAGGCGTGTGCCACCACGCCTGGCCCAGATTTAGAGACTCTTGAGTCATTACTCAAATTCTTTTTTAGCTCTGCTTTTTTTTTTTTTTCTTTATTTAGATGTTAGAGCTTCTGTTTGGTCTCAAAGACTCTGTTTTTAATTTTTTTAAAGTTACTTTTTCTTTCGTTCAGATTGGGTAATTTATGTTTTTAAATTCTTCACTGTTAAACCCATCGTTTTTGAGTTTTAAAGTTTTGGTTATAATAGTATTACTCAGTGGGGCATGGTGGTGCACACCTATAATCCCAGCACTCAGCAGGCTGAGGCAGTGGTACAAAGTGAGTCCAAGGCTAGCCTGAACTGTGTAACTAGACCCTGTCTAAAAAAAAAGGTGTTACTCATTTCTAAAATTTCCATCTCTTAAGAGATTTCGGTGTGGGTTTGTACTCATTGCAGTAATTGTATGATTGTGGCTTTAAGATTATTATCAGATAGTTTTGATATATTGCCTCAGTGTTGGCATCTGTATTTCTTTTGAGATTTTTCTGATGAGTAATTTTTGCTTGAGATCTAATTTTTTTTTTTGGAACTGGGGATTGAACTCAGGCACTTGCGCTTGCCAGGCAAACACTTACTTTACTGAGCTATCGCCCTAGCCCCGAGATCTAAATATTTGTGATAGTATGAGATACAACATTTTCATTTTATTTTTCTATATATTTAGTATAGAGTCTCATTATGCAGCTCAAATTCATACTGATCCTCCTGTTGTCAGCCTCCTCAGTGCAGGGATTCCAGGTGTGAGCCACCATGCATGATCAGTGCACCCAGGGGCGGGGCCAGCATGGCATGTGGTGCCAGGGATCAAACCCTAGCTCTGTGCTTGCCTCAACACATGCTTGGTCCACTGAGCTATCTTGCGAGCCTTTGCATCTTCTTTAGGTCTTCTTTTGTGGATAGTTTCCTCTTATACTTTAGGACTTGGTGGCAAGAATGCATACTTTGTACGAGGCCTCTGATGGTACCACCCTCGTTGGGGGACAGGATGCTTCTTCATTCCTGCTTACCTAGTGGTCTCCACTGCCAATGTGTATAGTTGGTTGTGACCTTACCACTGGGTGGTTGTGAATGTCCTGACTACTAGGCCTTCTGTAATACTAGTCTTGCCGGAGCACAGGAAGAGGTTCACCTCATGCCTCCCGCTAGGGGGTAGCGAAAATGGAAGCTAAGCACTGGAAGTGCATCGTTATGACCTGGGAGTGGTTCCTCATTGGGTCTGTACATGTGCAAATGAACAGGAGCTCACAGATCTTTCTGTTTTGTTTAGAATACAGCATTTGTTGTCTGACAGTTTCTCTTCTTCTACCACTTTGTTGGTCCTGTGGCTAGAAATAGGCTTTTTCTTTCTTTACTCATAAGGCTTTATGAGTTGGTGGCTTCTTGGACATCTAGTGTTAGAGACAGATGCGAAAAGAAAATCTGGGAAACGCATACTTGTGGTTCATATCCTTTGGCTCATCACTGTTCTGCCTTCTCTCACTTTTCAGAGAACTATGTTTGCTTTATATATGCTATTCAGACTTTAAATTGATACTAAAAAGGCTGGGCCTGGTGACGCACACCTGTAATCCCACAGCACTTGGGAGGCTGAGGCAGGAGGATTGGCGTGAGTTCAAGACCAGCCTGGGCTACAAAAGTAAGCTCAAGGCCAGCCTGAACTGCATAGCAAGACCCGGTCTCAAAAAGACTAAATAAATAAAATGAAATGAAATAAAATAAAAAATGATACTAAATGGAATAAATAGGGAAATGTACATTTGTTCTGTTTTGTTAACAGCAGTAAAAAGTCAATAGTTTTAAATTTTCTCTTCTTAGAATTTAACCAAACTACAGGCAAGGATTTCTGAAATTAGATGAGATGCAGGATTGTGGAATAATCCTGAAATCTGGCAGTGTGTGAAATCACTAGAAAAAACATGGTAAAACGGCTTCCTAGATCTCACTTTAGACTTTCTAGTCTAAAACTGGCACCAGAACCCGGGAATTTATAATTTAGAAAGCTGGCTAGGTGATTCTGAAGTGCAGCTATTAGCTCTAGTGAATTCTTTTACATTATTAAACTTCAGTGGTTTTTGTTTTTTTCTGAAAGGTCTCTAATAAGTAAAAATCCTTGGCCAGGGATGGTTGAGTGCTTGCCTAATTGTTAGGTCTGGGGTTCCATCCCTAGCACCTCCTATTTAACTCTGGGTGCAAAACCACAAAATTTTATCAGTTCCATTAGTGAGAAGTACCCGGTAGCCGCTGTATAATTACTCTGCTTCTGCCGCAGAGATTCTGATTTAGTAGGGTTTGGTCCAAGAGGAGTCTTGAAAACTCCGTGGTTATTGATCCTGTAAGTATACATAGTCAGGAATCATCAAACCTGGTAAAGTCTAAGATACTTAGCAATTAACAGCTTGTACAGGGCCGGCCAGATGGCTCAGTGGATTAAAGCACCTGCTTAGGCAGAGGCAGGGGCTGGGATTTGATCCCCTGCCTGACCCCGGGGTGTGCTAAAACAATTGAGACTGGGCATAATGACGTGCACCTGCAATCCTAGCACTTGGGAAGCTGAAAACAGGGGGATCACTGAGTCTGATCTGCATAGTGAGACCCTGTCCTTAAAATAAACAAACAAACAAACAAACTTGTACAACAGATAACTTATAACAGAATTTTGGAAGTCTTAAAAAAAAAAAGTGAAAACATAAAAAAAACTGGAGGACTCTTGTTTGCCTATACTGGGCTTTCTAAATCCTGGTGCTGTTTAGGAGCTCAGGCTAGACAGTCGGGTGCAGTGGCTGTCCTGTTCTTCATAAGCATAGGATGTTTAGCAGTATCTCTGGCTTCTATCAACCAGAGGTGAGACACTTTACCAAAAGTCCTTTAGGAGGAAAACCACTGACCTAGACAGTAATGTGAGTGGTGCCTAGAGCTTGACAACTTTCTGTTCATTCTATTCTTTTCTAGACATTTAACTTTTACTGAATAGGGAAAGTACAACTTGGCAGCCTGTTGTGGTCCCATCCCCATATCAGTATGTGGACAAAAAGCCACTGCTGTTACTGCGTCCTCTTGCTTGGTTTGTTTATTTTTTTTGGCGGAACTGGGGATTGAACTCAGGTCCTTGTGTTTGCCAGGCAAGCGCTTATTGTGCTGAGCTATCTCCCCAACCTCTCTTGCTTGGTTTATAACCTGATGGCTGAGGCCCTTTTAGTGAGTTCATTTTTCCTGTTATCTATTTAGCATTTACCTACCACGTGACACCGAAAACTTTGCGTGGATGAATAGTTAAAAAAGGTAAAGTGAGCCACTCGTAGTTAGAATTGGGAAATGGGGCAGGATGCAGTTGGTGAAGGAAGAGTCAGATTATGACAATACTGTGTGTTTGTAATTGTATCTTTGCGTGGAACATCGGAAGCCTCTGGGTGCCAAGGTAGCCAAAGCCAAACTTTTGGTTTGGAGGAGAAATCATGCCTTTCAAAGTGACTCTTCTAAATGTAATTCTTTTGTATTTTCTAATTCTGTTGATAATCAGATTTCCTGTCTTCAGGTATGGACATTGACTCTGAATACATATGATTGTATTTCACTGGATTAAACTCTTTGAGCTTTCAGTTCTAAAATGATAATGGAATCTTTTTGTTCTTACTGGGGACTGAACTCAGGACCTTGCACAGGCAGGCGCATATGCCATTGAGCTGTTTCCCTGGCCCATGATAATGGAATCTTTAACTTTTTAAATTTAAGCCTATAATTAATACTTGCCTTTCTTATTTCTATTTTTTAGTCTTGTGAAAATGCCATTGTGTGCTGGAAACCTGGCAAAATGGAAGATGATATAGATAAAATTAAACCTAGTGAGTCCAATGTGACTATTCTTGGGCGATTTGATTACAGCCAGTGTGACATTTGGTACATGAGGTTTTCTATGGATTTCTGGCAAAAGGTAGCATATATTTACATTTGACTTAAAGACCCTTGTGATTGTAGCTTTTTCTATTATATATATAGTGGCCTGCTTAGCCTGCCCTGGGGGTGGGGCTGGGACAGCATGTGGTGCCAGGTATCGAACCACAGTCCCTGCAGTTGCCTAAGCTTTCCTAAGCAGGTACTTTAGACCACTTGAGCCATCTCACCAGCCAGCTTTTTCTGTTCTTTATCCTGTAAGAATCTATCTTGATGTTTTGATTACTCTGCCTCTGATGTATATAGGAATGTTATATTCTACTTAATATTTTAGTGAGTGGAGTGTTGATTTCTTGTATAGCTTTTTTTCCTAGAGAAAATTTAGAAACAGCATGAAAAGTAGAAACAAAATACTCATTACCCAGTGAAAGAGAATTGAGTTTAAGAGTTTTTGGTAATAAATTAAGATTTATTTCTGTAAGAAAATGTTGGAATATTTTCCACAGTTTTGGTCATAGTTCTTTAAGGCAGAATAACTGACTACCATACTACAGTATAAAGGGTAAAATGCCTCATAAAATTGCAGAATGCTTTCTTTTTAAGACACATGTGAAATACTGACTGCTTTTACTCCTATTTATAAGTCAGGAATTTAAGATCCAAAGTAATAGTCAAAAGCACAGTCAGGCTGAAACCAAGGTTTTTCTGAAGTAAGAAAAATGTCTTAGGACTGGTGGTTTTATTAATTTGTTGTTTTTAAAAATGTTTACACAGATGCTTGCATTGGGCAATCAGGTTGGCAAACTTTATGTTTGGGATTTAGAAGTAGAAGATCCTCATAAAGCTAAGTAAGTATTTAGAAATTTCTAACATATTCTAAATGTCATCATTTTTTCCAAGCTTATGCCAGTATAGAAGAAATCATTATTTGCAGTGCCACCCTTAAATCATTTTAACATTTACAAGTATCGGGTAAAATTTTTTATTTTAATAGTGATTTGTATTTCCTGAGTACCCTGGTGACAAGATATTTCTCCTACAAAATGCGTGGTGACTCTTAAACTCACCCAAATTTTACGAAATTTGAGGTAGAACTCTAATGAAGACTTCTAGTTTTAAACACTTTT
>PVKN010034244.1:0-11867 GCA_004027915.1 Capromys pilorides
CTCACCAACTTCTATGACAAGATATTAATGTTAGTCATCTTAAGTTAACACAAGTTATTTTTTTGTAAAAGCTGACATTCAGATAATAAAAAAAAGAGATTGAGGTATTTGGCTAAAAGTTTCATAAGTTACAAATAACTCACTTTTTTCCCCTCAAATTTTGTATTTAGGATTCCTTTTTCTCCAAGGTTACATACCATCCAATATAGAGCAGCTAATAATCCTATTGCATTTTTCTCCTACATGTACTGTTAAGTCTGTCAAAATGGACTTTGTGGCTATATGTCACATCATATGACTGGAATGTTTTTAAAGAAAGCTCCATATTCATCACAGTGTAAATCCAGTTGAAATTTCCCTTCAATATTTTTTTGAGTAATAGCTACCACAAAAAGCAAATCCAACTCATCTTCCTAGTCCATATTTTTGAAAGTCTCTTCTGGACCATCATCCAGAAGTTTAAGACTTTTCTTACCACCCAACCAGAAGCTATAAAAATGATTAATTTTTCTTTTTTCATTCTGTTAACCAAAATTACAAAATCTTCAGAGTTCTGATGCAGAGAACTATTCTTTTCCATTTCCTTTAGCTTTAACATTTTTATTTCATTTGGGCCAGCATGCATTATTTTATCAGAAGCACCAGGAAAAGAAAGAGATATAGTCAGATTCTAAAGAAGAATGCTCCATGTCTTGGATGCAATTTTTTTTCTTCCCAAGGAAGTATCCTTTAAGGCACAAATATAGAAAACTCCTTTCTTCTTAGTTGGGTGATGATATAGTGCCAACAATGGCCTCCAGTCTAAGAAATCTTCCCCAGGAATGACACTCAAAGAGCAGTGGTGGCTAGTCTGTGATTTTAATATTACAGGTGATGCGAAAGGAAGTGTCTCTACTACAGTTTCAGTAATCCCTCCCCTCCTCATCTGTACCCTAAATCAAGCTTCTCTTGCATGAACTTTTCAATGATGGCTTGAAAGCTATAGAGTCCGAGTAGTCCTGAGTTGTCACAATCCATGAGGAAGAGCAGCAACAGTAACACTCCTGAAAATCCTTTTGCTGATCTCTAGGATCCCTCCAAGTGAAAAACACTGCATGCTGAAGGCCTGCCTGCCACAGCAGTGCAGAACATCTGTTCCAAGCTGACTGGATCATCATGACCTCTTGAGGAGTGTCCCAGCTCAGGTACCTGAGTTTGCAATAAGAGGTAAGATGATATTTTTCGAAAGGTTTTTCATGCCATCACTGATGTACAAACTAGCCAGGTATGAGTGGTCAGTGCTATGAGTTAGGATTTATAATCTGCTGGATTGGAAACTACCTCCCCGATTAGACATTCCCACAGTAAAATATCCTCTGGTTTTTCTTACTTCGGACATCTTGGAATCTCATAAGGTTTTCTTGGCTCTGATGCAACACTGCTGACACACACTGATGACTGCCAGAATATACTCTTCTTCTCCCACAGGCTATATGTGATTAGGAATGAGTCGTTCAAACATTTTTAAATTTAATGTTCTCCTGGTACACTAGTGCCTGCAGGATGCCCAAGATTTTCCTGTGCATCACACACAAAGAAACACAGGTACTACTGCATTTTAAACCCTTTAAATATTATCTATTAGGCCAGCCTCTTAGCTCAGCAAACTAAAGCACCTATATAGGCAGGACCCAGCGGCCCAGGTTCAATCTCCAGCATGCCATGCCAGCTCCACCCCTGGGTCATGCTGAGATGGTGAGTGAGGCAGGGCTTGGATTTGTACACCTATAATCCCAGCACCTGGGAGGCTGAAAACAAGAGAATCACTCTAAGCCAATCTACAGAGTAAGAACCTGTAGACCCTATACTAAATGTATAAAAAAAAAAGAAAGAAAGAAAGAAAGATTAACTAGTAGTAAATATTATGAACCATTTAGTAACTGTTATGAAGGTACTATTATTCCTACTTATAGGTAGGAAAACTGGAGCAGACAGTATTTAAAAAGTTGCTCATGATAATACCATTAGCAAAATGTAATCCAAGCAATTCAGTATAGAGATCAACTTTTAACTATCTTTATTTCAGTGATTGGGGGCCAGATCTCAAGACAAGAGTAAACAAATGCAGCCACATACTTCCCAAAGGATAGGCATCAGGGATTGGTATGATAAATAAGTAGCAATCACCTTGAAAGAGCCTAAAAGAGTCACTAGCCCAAGCCCAATAGGAAGAGACCTTGTTCCATATTCTTGCCCACTTCCTATGTGACTCACTCTCCATTTGGCACTGGATTTAATCAATTTTACCTTGAGCAATGGTGCTTGTAATCTCATTGGCTGACCACAGTTTTGTCCCCCCTCATGCCCACCTAAGCGAGTTCCCATGTTCTCCATCACCTTAGACCTGCCTCACCACACGGTTCTCCTCTATAAAAGTCCATGGAAGAGACAGCACTTGGGAACCCTCTCCTGTCCTTCTTTTGAGCAGGAGCTTTCTTTCCTCTAATAAATATATTCTGCTCATAAAAAAAGGAAAAAAGAAAGAAAGACAGACAGACAGACAGACAGACAGACAGAAAGAAAGAAAGAAAGAAAGAAAGAAAGAAAGAAAGAAAAGAAAGAAAGAGAAAGTATCAGAGCCACACTTGTGGAGGATTAACCTGGTAGTGGGAAGTACGATAAACTAGGATAGGTGAACTATAATAATTGCTATTATGTGTTGAATATTTACTATAAGGGATTCTAGTAAGTGCTTTACATACAGTGTTTAAGTTCTCACAATTCTTTGGGGGCCAATACAATTATCCTCATTTTTTGCAGATAAGGTAACTAAAGATCAGAGGCATTAATTAATTACACATTGACAAGTAACACAGCTAGTAACACAGAACAATCCCTGTTCTGTCTAATCCAAAAGTCACATTTGTAGCTATTAACAAAATATTGATGCAGGAAGACAAAACTGATCTGGGGTGGATGACCTCCAATAGGGAACCTCCAAATGACACAGGGGAAAACTGATCTCCCAGCCTGAAAAGTACCTTGGACAAGTTCGTGTTTTCTAAAACCGAAAAATGAATTTTAGGAACAAACAGAAGTAATAAGCAGAACATATTTATTGAGGGAAAGAAAGCTCCTATCTGAGAGCGGGACAGGAGGGGGGGTCCCGAGTGGGTGTTCCCCAGAAGCTGTGTCTTCCAGGGACTTTTATAGAGGAAAACCATGCGGTGAGGAGGGTCTAAAGTGAAAACCATGGAAACTTGCTTAGGTGGGCACAAGGTGGAACAAAGCTATGGTCAACCAATGAGAGTACAAGCACCATTGCTCAGGCAAAATTGATTAAGTCCAGAACCAAATGAGAAAGAGAGTCATGTAGCAAGTGGGAGTGAACACAGAACAGAACTTTATCAGTAGCCATCCGGTAGTAGTTGGATTAATGATTCTTCTGTCTCCCTCAGAGTGATGATCAATCTTGGATGTCAATCTTTAAGGAGGTCAGCATTTGTCAGATCTTTGGTCTTTAGGTGTGGCCCACAGCAGAGACATCTGCCCCTGCCATAGTTGCTAGGGCCTAGCCCTGCCTGACTTCCTATAATATTTCTATCTAACTCAACTGCCTGCAACATTCCCTCCTCTGAAGAAGTAACCTGAACTTCTGCGAGGGAAGTATGGGCAGTGACTGCTCTGGCTTCTTCAGGCTGAAAGGGGTTGTAGTTGGGAATCGGCAGTCAGAGATACTCTCCAGAGGTTCTACCTAAAAGTTCTTAGTAGACAACAGGCATTTTTATCTTGGGTAGGTAGAATAGCTTTAAATCTGGAGAAGACAAAGCCAAAGAAACTATTAAACATACATGGGCCAAATAATATCTGCAGGATAACTATGAGTACAGTCAAAATGATTTTCACCAAGTAAACAGTAATGACTATAACAAAGATGATAAAGATAGGGTCTGGGGACCTCAGCATTTTACATACCATTCATTTGCTATCTAATATTTTGAACAGCTATTGAGACATTAGAAGAATCTGGAATGTTATAACATTTCATAGGTCCATTAGCAGAGATCCTTTAAATTTGGAGTTTAATCCCTCTTTATCTTCCATAGCCACTGGGTATTGTTTCAGATAAACAGGCCTCTTATTTCTCAACAACTCTATTATTACTTGGGGCACATGAACTGTATGACCTATGGACAACATTGAGTACTTTCCAGCTGGCAAGCGGGGCCACTGGCTGGGTAACTACTTACAAACCTGTATGAGCATCTGTCAAAAGTCTAACAGTCTTTTCCTTGCATTGGCAGTTAACATGGGTGTTCTCAGGCTGAGAGGTAAAGACCTACGATCTTATCAATCTGAAACTTGCTCTGATTTTATCATGAGCGTTTTTTTTCTTCTCTAGCAGCTTGGGACATTTTTCCCTTGAAAAATGTCCCTTTTCTGTCTGGATCCAGGGAAGCATAACTTTTTCCCATTTCCTGACTGGCCTTCATTTCTGTAGGCTTCTAGTATCACCATTCTCATTTTCCATCTATAATTGCATTCTGTATCTTTTCTATTATGAAACGCCTCAACCAAGACCAATTTATCCTGCAAACCCTTCTAACTTCTGCAGCTTGTGTCAGATATTTAGAGCCCACTGAGCAACATATAACATTTTGGTTTTGAGGCTCCCTGCAGATAGCCCTGCCCAAGGAACATGGTGCTATAGATGGAATCTGTTGGATCCTAATAAAAGGAATCTTAATCTAGCATATTTATTATAGATTTTTACCAGCATGATTACCTGGGTTTTGGTATTTTTTAAGAAAGAGCAAATTTGAGAAATTAGCATGTGTAATCAAAACATGAACATTTGGGCTATTAAGTAAAGGTATAAACTTTTTGAGGCTAGCAATCAAAACCCACTAGCTCTTAGGCCCCTTTATTTATGGAGTCTGACAGTTTGCTATAAGTTTTTCTAGCTTTAGTTATAATTATCTCTAAGTTTTAAGAATTTATGAAAACCAGATTAATACCTTATTTTTACTGTCAATTTTAGATTTTAAATAATCTAAGTACAGTATGGCATACTTTCTATTTACATCTAGTGAGAAAACAATGACATCGGCAAGCTATTTTTATTTGTATGTTTTAACTCACACTTATCTGTATAGGGAAACATTTGTTCCTTAATTGAAAAACACCTGTAAATACTACTGAAGTCATAACATTTTTTTAAAAAGTCTAATAATCTTTACCAGTTAGAACACACATGAGGCAATCTTATTTTTCAGAAATATAATCTGTAAGGTCACATCTGTATTTATTATCAGCTTGAAATACCTGGGTCACATCAGAAATCAACTAGGCTAACTTAATACACTTATCAATACACAGAATTCAGTCAGATTAAACCAATGTCCCATTCAGTTTTTGATATGACCCTCACTGTAAACAAGGGGCACTGCCAAAGGATTTGTCCTCTAAACACTGTGGCTCTGATATTATGTCACAAATACAAGGCCTGGCTCTATCCGTAGGCCCAAAGCTACTGGACACTG
Source organism: Capromys pilorides (assembly GCA_004027915.1). Classification (NCBI taxonomy): domain Eukaryota; kingdom Metazoa; phylum Chordata; class Mammalia; order Rodentia; family Capromyidae; genus Capromys; species Capromys pilorides. The sequence continues at coordinate 5,523 of PVKN010034244.1, forward strand.
TGTAGCCAGTATCTTTAGAACTCACTTACACTGACAGGATTTTATCTGTCTTTGGCGATCTGTTTTAACCCATGAAATATCTTTTATGTCTTACACATGAGCAATATAATATTACATTTGTAAAAACTAGTCTTAGCATGATTTTGATTAGTAAGCAACATGAATATGTTGCAGTATCTCAGTTATAGCTAAAGCAAGATGTCTTCTAAAGTCTGTTTCTTTTGAGGTATGATGACTGGAAGGAAAGTGAGGGTTGGAGAAGAACAAAGAGACCTATGCCAATGTCCAGCATTAGGCTGGGTTTTCCTTTAGTCATGATTGCTCAGGGCTCCTCTGTGGAAATGGCAGGTAGAGATAATAGTCTGGCCAGAAGGAGGAGGCAGGCCCTGTGCCCTTCAATCCTACTGGACCATCTGGGAAGTGGAGTCTGAGTTCTGGGGCCTCCACATCGGAGCACAGTCTCACTTCTAGAAGCTGCCTTTGGCAGTCAGGACATGGCTTGTGGGCCTCTTAAGGCAGTTCCTCTTATGTTGGCCTGGCTTCTGACAGCAGTAGCAGATGAACTTCATTGTCGTTGAGCTCTTCTTGGAGCCCAGAGAATCAGACATAGGGTCTGTTTCAGGCAGCCATTTTTTTTTATCTCTTTTGTTTTCTCCAGTCCTGACCACATGAAATTGTTTTTTTAGTGTCCTATAAAGTATCAAGTGAGTTTTTTGGAGCAAAAGCTGTCTTTTGTAGCTCTTTTCTAATATCTGGAACCGACTGAGTAATGAACTTACCTGTAAGAATAATCTATCCCTCCACTGAATTAACATCTCAGGAAGTAGGCCTTACCAGTGCCTCTATTAAACATTTTAAGAAATTAGAGGAGTGTTTGTTTTTTTCCTGGTAAATAGCTAAAACTTAAAATAACTAGAAGGATTGGTTCTAGTTCTTATACCTTCAAGAATACACATTAGCAAATGTCTTTTTCAGTCTCCTGCCTGGCTATTAGGCCAGCAGGGGTCTGACTGTGTGGGCTCTAGTGGCAACAGGTAGTTCCATGGGCTATCTCTTGGCTACTTAAAATTAACAATATGATCATTTATCACCAAATGCAATATCAGCGTGTAATGTTGTCTGCCTTTTTATTAGAAGTCAAAGCTTGGTTTAAGATTAATATTATATCTCTCCAATCAGGTTAATAAGTCTGAAAAAGTCCTCCAAAGACATCTATGTATTTATCAGAGTCATCTAAAAATCTTCTAAGATCTGACTTTATCTGTTTTAGATCACAGAGAAAAAGACACATGAACTCTGGAAGTTCTAAATTGTCCATTACTTCTTTAAAGGATATTGTCCTTCAAAAGCTTGCATAGATTCAGCTAAGAATGGGTATAACCCTGTAAACACCTGGATTACAGCTGGTCTAGAGGCTCCACCCTCTAGACTAGAAAGGCAAATAGGGGAAACTTTGCTTTCAATAATAGTGGGTGAGGCTGAACTGCGTGTTTCTCCTCTCACTCACATCTACATTTCAAAACTTAAATAACTATAACCTTAAGGCAAACAAATCTGAACATAAGACATTGTTACCATTTTGCTTCTTACAATACCTTTTTAGTTATAAAATAGCGTCATATTTAATACTTTCCTCTGCATTCCCTTCGGATTAAAGGGCTCTTTTTTAGCACATAAGGATCAAATGTCTTGTGGTGCCTAATGAAGCACTCTAAAGGAGTAAGAGACTTTGATTGTAAGATAACCTGGAATTGAATAGAAATTACCTTTTTAGGCATCTCCACCTTCTTTCTGTTGATTCCTTCCCCCAAGGCATCCCCTGAGTGGCCCTCTCCAGAGCAGGTGGGTGCTCCTGTTGGAGAGAAGAGAGACAAGACTCCACCAGCTATCCACCCTCGAACTGCTGTGTGATTCCTATCTCCTGAAACCTCTTACAAACCACTCACTTATTCTTGCTAAATATTTTAAGTAAAAGTTACAATTGGTCCAGTGGCAGGAATGCTGCAGAAGGAAGCATAACTATTGCATAAAAAATATGAATTGGAAGTGAGCACCTTTCAGGCTACAAAGAGCACTTCTAGAGATAGATAAAACAATTGACCAGAGGGATTTGGCCCCATGCACTCAGCCAAGTCTGCAGACACTTGTGTTTTCTACCTAATTACCTAGGTAAACATTCTTAGCAACTGGATAAGATTTAAATTTGAAACTAACAGGTGAACTTATACGTATCACCTAGCATCACAGTTTACATGTTGGTAAGCTGACAAAAATCTCTTAACATGTAAGGTACAGATGTAAATCATTTCCCCTAATAGCCACTGTAGAATGTAAACTATTACAAGCTGTGTCAACCTAATTCCTGAAGAAGTTACTCATTAAGTTTTTCTACTGAAAAACTCAGGTAGAATTCCTTGTTAACTAGCAGAGAGAGAAAAAATGCAATAAAGGCAAATGGAGATCTTTTAGTGGTCAAGAGCCAGTTTCCACCAAGGAACCTTTGGGTCTGACCAGTACACCTCAGGTGTTCTCAGTTTCTTTTGACTCACACAAAAAGAATTAAATCTCCAGAAAGGAATATAGCTGTATCTCTGGTCAATGTTCCATCAGTCATGGGCTTCAATGGGGATTCACCAAAGAATGGCTAGGGAAACCTGTCCTCTGCTTCAAACAGTGGCAGCTGCTCTAGGAGCATTTACTAGCTGGCAGAGTAACCACAATTTGTCCAAGTTATATAAGGGATAGTTAAAAGCCTGAACAAGATCACTTAGTATTCACAGTAAAAGCTTTAAAGTCTACAACTTATCTTTTACCACCTAAATGATATTTAGACCTAGAAGAAATGGTTGGAAATCCTTCCTCATACTAAATGTGTTTTGGTCCCATAAGTGTTCTGCTTTCAGAGATATCTTCTTCTGGCGTCACCCAGAAGTCGGTTCTCTCCAGTGTGTCTCAGGTTTAGCCTCCCAAAGGAGACCTGCTCAGAACACTAAGCTGGGACATGACTTTTATATGTGTCCTCCTGGACGGGCATAGTCCCTCTTTGTCTCATCTGACCCGGAGACTGGGTGTGTCTTTTTTCTAAAATGGCTTCCCTGTCTTCAGTGTTAATAACTGCTCATTTTCTAAGGGCTTCACTTAATTGGAACAGTCTATATCATTCTCCTAATCATACATGCCTCTTAAAAGGAAAGTACAATGAGGTGGGAAAATCAGGAGTAAAGTCAAAGCAAGGAAACTGAAACAGAGAAAGACTGACATTCCCTCTAGCATGTAGAGGGGGATCAGAACCAGTCTGTCCCAGTGAAAACTGTCCTCCAACTCTTTAAGAACGGTTGCCAACCTAATGTTGTTTAGGTCGCAAAAGGAGTCCCGTGTTTCATAGGCACATAAATTTTCCAAGTCTGAGCTAGATTTAAAGTCACATTCTACAGAAGTCTATATAAAATCCACTGGGAGGCTTACTAACATTACTCTTTCTAGCACTATTGTCTAAAGTCAAGTAAGGAATACCAGTACATTTAACATCTAGTTCAAATGCAACACATACAAATGCAAAACAATCATAAAATGTCCTATTAGAGAAATATCTTAACCTTATAACATTTCTGTGTTTTAACTTAGATTTACCAACAACATTTTGATCAACATTTTAACAGAACCATATAAGGGCCAAAACGTAAGCAATTGTAAGCATTTGAACCAAAATACAAGAGACAACAAAATATGAGCAATTATGAGCAATGGGCAAAGACATCTACATGTAAAGCATAAAATTTGTTACCTAAGCAAGTCCTAACTCAGAATTTGTGAAAGAAAAGCAAATTCATACCTCCACCCAGTGATCTCGATGGGAAACTCCAAATGATGCAGGAAGACAAAACTGATCTGGGGTGGATGACCTCCAATAGAGAACCTCCAAATGATACAGGGAAAACTGATCTCCCAAACTGAAAAGTACGTGGGACAGTTCGTGTTCTCTAAAACTGAAGGACGAATTTTAGGAACAAGTGGAGGTAATGAGCAGAACATATTTATTGAGGGAAAGAAAATTCCTGTCTGAGAGAGGGACAGGAGGGGGATCCCTAGTGGGTGTCCCCTGGAAGCTGTGTCTTCCAGGGACTTTTATAGAGGAAAACCATGTGGTGAGGTGGTTCTAAAGTGAAAACCATGGAAACTCACTTAGGTAGGCACAAGGTGGAACAAAGCTATGGTCAACCACTGAGGTTACAAACACCACTGCTCAGGTAAAATTGATTAAGACCAAGACCAAATGAGAAAGCCAGTCATGTAGCAAGTGGGAGTGAATGCAGAACAGAACTTTGTCAGGTAGCCATCTGGTAGTAGTTGGATTAATGATTCTTCTGTCTCTCTCAGGGTGATGATCAGTCTTGGATGTCAATCTTTAAGGAGGTCAGCATTTGTCAGATCTTTGGTCTTTAGGACTGGCCCACAGCAGGAGCATCCATCCCTCCCATAGTTGCTAGATATCTTTCCTTCTGTATTATCTCCTTTGAGGGCCTAGCCCTATCTGACTGCCTATAATATTTCTATCTAATTTGGCTGCCTGCAATATTATGACATGATGTATGAGGAAAAAATAATCAGAATGGAAGCATAAAACCTATCCCAGGCATACTACAAAGGAAAAAATCTTGGAGTTCAACAAATGTTTCAGTGTATCAGTGGAAAGGGGAGGACTCAGACATGATCAAGGCTTGATGGAGGTATCTTATGGAACAGTAGTACTGTTCAAAGAAACAAAAATTTAGAGATGCCAAGCCTCCAAGAAGAATATTAGTTCACCTCTAATCAGACAAATAATGCATGGAACAGAGTGGTACCATTTTACATTAGTTTGTGCTATTTTTCTTTTCAGTTTCTGCCCCAAACCCACATGGATGCGGAATAACAGTGCTGGTTCTTTCTTACTTCAACAGATTTTTTCCGACCTCTTACTATTTGAATTGCCAGCATGATTTTAAGAAGTAGAATTAAGAGGAAAAAATACAAGAAAGGTGTGAGCTTCAGAAAGAAGAGTCTTCTCTTCCAGTCATTTCTGGTCTATGTCTAAGCCTAGAGCAATGAATAGTTGTGTGATCTAGGAAAGGAATCTGGGCATTCTGTGCTCACTTCGTTGGCTCCACTATGAGCTAAGTGGGTTGGCTAGATTCAGTGTAACTCAGGTTTAGCTGATGTTTATTGAACTGGTACTGAAGTCCTGTCTGACTCTGTTTTCCATTATCCAACAGGCAAAAAAGGAAGAACAAAAACATTTGAACCTAAATAAACTATAAGAGCTGAATGTAGTGGTATGGTTAATTGCATGTAATTCCATTATTTTATAAACCAAGAAAGTGAGGCACAAAGTCTTGATTCATTAAGAATAAAAGGTTGGTTAGCAACAAAGTGCAATCTACATCTGAGTCCAGATTCTCAGTCTCGTGCTTTTCCTACTGCACTGCAGTGACCTTTCCAATTGGTCATTTTGGAAACATTTGCCTTGAATGAACTCAGGGTGAGTAACAGGAAGAAGAAGAAGAGGAAGCAGAAGAAGAAGCAGAAGCGGAAGCGGAAGCAGAAGCGGAAGCAGAAGCAGAAGAAGGAGGAGGAGGAGAAGAAAGAGAGGAAGAATAAGAATAAGAATAAGAATAAGAATAAGAAGAAGAAGAAGAAGAAGAAGAAGAAGAAGAAGAAGAAGAAGAAGAAGAAGAAGCCACACATCAACGCAAAGCCTACCTGACCCAAGAGAGATTTATATGCTGAATTTGAGTCCTTATAAAATGAAATCCCATAACACTTCAACTGCAACATAAAAATATTGGCCTGAGTTACATGTCTTTTATAGCACAGTATATAATGTCTAAAGCCTCAGATGAAACTTCTGGTATTACTGCCACAGACCCAACACAGCCTTCCAAAAGTCACTCTAAAGCTTAGTGTCCTGAGACTACGCAGGAAGGCAGTGGTGCCGCCCTGCCTGGGTGCACCCTCTGCCAACTCTGCATGTGGCACCCCCCCTTAGGTTTGCCACTGGGGTAGCAAAAGAGAAAAAAGATGTTCTGAGCTAGGTAGATAGGAGAGAAGGTAGGCAACACAGGGTACCAGCTCTTAGAGCCCTTTCTGAATGATGATGGACTTTGTTACATTCATAAATTCCATATCCAATGTGCATAATATATCTCTTACTCCAACAAAAAAATTGATGTAAAAAAAATAATTACACTTGCATTCATTCTGGCAAACATCAGCAAATACTGTCATCCCTCTATCAGGCATTGTTTTTAAGTGCTTGGGATATAGCAGTGAACAAAATATACCAAAAAAAAAAAAAAAAAAAAAAAA